>KN727049.1:0-21939 GCA_000816745.1 Ancylostoma duodenale
GGTGACTCCGCGGAGCGACCGTCGATTTTCGCGATCCTGTGAGCAGGATTGTACGAAAGTGCCCTTTTCCCCTCTAGATTCAAAATGCACTGTAAGCATTTGTGCCTATCGTCTATGTATTCTACTTCGGATCTAGAAAGCACTACAAATTTTTTGTAGGAGAAAAAGAAGTTGGCTGCAGAACATTTCATTTGTAGGCAAGCATTCAGTTGTTTTCAAATACATAGAGCTATATATGAGAAGAGGTCCAATACTTGTAATGATAAGGTAAAAATACCCAAAGTTCGATATGACGAGTGCTTAAATGCATGTTCGTTCACCTTGTGAAGCGAAAAACATTTATTATCAAGTTTTCACATTGTGGTCTCATTAGGGGGTGGGGGAAAGCTCACACAGTGTACCTCAGATTTTGGGACATTTAATGACCATGAATCTCCCAACAACCGCACCATTTTTCGAAATGGACGCATATTCCAAGTAGAACTCACCACATAGAACTCGACTGACCTTGTAGTAACATACAGTTATCCAGGATTAAAGTTTGTTTCTTATACTGGGAGGATTTTGTGTGAAATTCGTATGCCTACGAGGTTTTTTTTGAATTATGAAGTACGAATGACAGATTCGTTTTCCTTGTTACATTTTCAAAACGATAAATGGAAGCACTGATCATGACGTTCTCTTGTCTCACCGCGGGAGTCACTGCAACTCAGCCTTCATCAGGATTTCACTTCTTTCGGCCGAAAGCAAATCATATGCAGGACAACCCCATGTGTACGCGACATTCTTCTCATAACAACAACACCCATCGAGTTGTTTTGCGTTGCTCTGCGGGCTCAGCGAACTCACGGAGCGTCTCTGCTCCACTCTGGAACGCTCTTTCGCCTGGAGCTCGCCAGACGGGGGCGAAAAACTTGAAACGCCAACTGATTGCGCTCTTGTTCAAGCACAATCGCCTTATTAGCGAGGGTTCGGGAGGAGCGGGGAAGCCTCATATGTCAACGTCAGCCTTTGAAAGGCAGTGAGGTTTAAAGCAGATGTCGTGAGTCATTCGTGACTCGTTCACAACTCTAGTTCGATTTTGGGAGAGGATTGAACAAATGAACAAGCGTTCATGTGAAAAAAAAACGAAAAAAAATGAATTAACAATTTTTTTCGTTCCTACCTTAAACAGAAGATTTGAGATAGATGTGAATTTGTAACTAGACGTTTCGTTGCTTACAAGGGAAGTGCACGAACTTAAGCTGCGCTTTTGAAACGAGACATATATGGTTGGAGGTCTTGTCCCAAACGATGTTGCAGACTATACTTGAATTTTGCTAAATGGTTAATACAACCTCAAAATTCCGTTTTCAGCCATGCTGACATGAATCTCCCTCACTGACAGCTTGGCAGCGGGGTTGTCGAGTGGAGAGCGACGCAGACCCATGGGATAAGACTCCAGGTTTTGCATCCCGTCCACGACCTTTGTTCTGCAAATTTTTATTCTTAACCTTCAACAGGATGAGGAGCCGTTCCGGAGATAAATGAACAAGGACTACGAGCGCTGCTTCGGAAATAATGGACAATTGGTCGATACTGGGTGTTGAGCTAATGTCGCTGAACAGACCAAGTATTTTGATATACCATACAATCTATTCACTCATTTTCTCATTCATTAACCGCCTTGAATGTTTGACTGCTCACGCGTGGTTGCGCTTTTGCTCGCCAAATTTGGTCAGGGTCCTGTAGCTTACATAGTGTAAAATCAATAACCATTCATCTCCGGAACGGCTCCTTATCCTTTTAAAGGTCAATTAGACTATGTACGAGTTCTTTAAATCTTGCAAAGTCAAAGTTTGCAAGACAAGATCCGTGGACGGAATGCAAACCCTCGAGCCTTATTCCATGGGTCTGCGTCGCTATCCACTCGGCTATGCAGCTACTGATCTGTCAGTGAGGGAGATTCATGTCAGCATGGGAGGAAACGGAATTTTGAGGTTGTATTAACCATTTAGCAAAATTCAAGTATAATCTGTAACATCATTTGGGACACGCCTTCCAACCATATACGTCTCGTTTCGAAAGCGCAGCTTAAGTTCGTGCAGTTCCCTTGTTAGCCGTGTTAGTCAGGCTTCTGGATACGATGCGCGCTGATGGCTACATAGTGCAATGTTAACCGAATACGTACATACACGCGGAAGAGTCACGCAACCTTCCGCTGAGGATTCTTTTGATGGATATCGGTCACACTTGCATTTAAATCATGAATAAATAAATAAATAAAGAACTATGTGCACGTGAACCGTCAAAATGTTGCGAACACGTGCGTCTCACTGGCGTCCTGGCTGCCCCAGAAGTGCATCATGACCTATTCTTCATCATGCATGTAGTCGCACATCTGACGCGGGCAGGAAATGAGTAGGAATTGTCTCCAAAAAGCGACATTCTCATTCTTATTAATTGGGATTGGGCATGCAGGGCTGGGATCCATGAACCGTTCACCACACAAACCAATGGTGGTTGGCGTAATTGATTTTCACATAGACCACGTACATAGTAGTAAGAGACACAAGACGTGAAATTTGGTTTGCTATTCTGATTTTGCTTAGTTACGCCTTCATGAATACTAGCCCGGGGTGGCGAGGCTATTACGTAGTTATGACCGGTCATTACCCTGACTAAGCACTCAAGATACCTGTCAAGAAACATTGGGCAACTGCCACAAATGCGGAGCAAGGCTGCTCCTGTTCAACTAAATCCATGCAATTAGAAATAAATTTGTGTAAAAAATGAGATCTGGAGAATAACCTATGCGTTATGAGAAATTTTCCTAAGAAGTTCGGAGAGTTCCGAATCCCACCACAATGGTCCAGGATTCTAAAATTTGAACTTTGTTCACGTGCCTTTTGAGAATTCCTCACTACCAGCACGAATTTGCTCATATAAAATTCGACCCCACTGCCGTCATTTTGTATGCGCGAAAACATGGCGCGCACTAGCTAACATTTCCAGTTTTTGCATAATAACTAAAAGGCCACGAGGGGCTGGGTGACTACTGATGCTAGGATCCATCGAGGATACACTGATAGTTTTCATTCAGCGTTTTTCAGATAAATCCCCAATAATTCTGGGTAAATCTTGCCTATCAGAATAATATCAGCAGTTTCCAAGTCAATTCCGTACGGGAATCGCGGTAGTGGTGCATTTTAAAAGCGATCGACGGGTCTCAGATTTTTTGGATTCATAACTAAACAGGGTCCCGTCGCGAGGATTTGCTTTATACCAGCTTGAGTGTATCTGCAGGTTAAAGGCAGCACCCACGGAAATTTTCGACTTGAAAATCTCAGCGTATTCCGAAGGCATCGAAGGTGCTGAACACTTGCATAAAGTCGAAACTTTCGGATAGCACCAAAAATACAGGTTAAGAAGCCCATGGCCAGGTTAGGTGCAGCAGGTGTGGTCTAGTTGCATCAGCCGGAAATGGGGAACGATATCAAAAGATCGACGGTGTCTTTTTTTTACCGGTTGAATATTCGCGCGATCAGTCATTTGTTCTGAACTGCAGCCTTTCCGTACCTCGTCAAAACAAATAACCACTAGAAAATGTGTAGCACTTTCATGAAATTTCCTAGTGGGGGAGAATTTGGAGAGAATTGAAATTCCAACGAAAATTAGGATGAACTGTTGCCAAAGAGCTTCCAATTCTGTAAATTGGTAATGAGAATGCATTGCAGCTAATAAGAATTGCATAAAGAATGAAAAATCATCAAAAGAACTCATAAAGATTGAAGAAACGACAAATTCTCCCCAAGATTGCAGCAAAACAGATGTTTCTATTGCAATTCGCGCAACAAACGATCAGCAGAAAACTCGTCCGAATTTAACGCCAACACAAAGATGTACCAGTTACTGCAAAGCTGTACTAGTTGCTGAACGCAGTGGGTTTTCGTTGTTGTAATTGTACAGGAACCAACCGACATACTCTAAAGTACCAGAAAGTGTGAAAATCTGAAGAGCGAGAGTTTCCATGGGCGCTGCCTTCAAACTACATACCATCTTGTGTTGACGCCATGTTCTGTGTATGTATTTGCGAAATAATCGGATCCAAAAAGGTGCACGCATTCCGGAACCAGCCACTTTTGTCAGCATTAATTCCGTCGCATTGAAAGATAGCAAGAGCCGTTCACAACGGTGAAGCAACACAACGAATGAGAGCCTTCCTCCGAAGATACACCAGTCAGAATCTTGAGCCCATCTGTCTTGTCTGTGCTCTCCTGACGACGTTCCACTTTACGCAAGCTCGGCCACTTCTAGCCAAGCAGTATTGCGATCTTAGAGCGCGGGCCAGGGAAAAGCAACAACATTCTTTGAAACCAGGAATTTTTTTTTGAAAATCATGAGATGAACGCCATTATAAGGACAGATTCAATTAGTTTTTTTTCTCTTGACAGGCCAAACTATGACCAAGAAGAACTCTTAGTTTGCTTGCAGCTGACTGTCGTCATTATACAAGCCGAAGAACTGCCAGCTATGGACCTCGGCGGTACCTCAGATCCCTATGTGAAACTATTCCTTCTTCCGGACAAGAAGAAGAAGTTCCAGACGAAAGTTCAACGAAAATCACTCAATCCCGTTTTCAACGAAAGTTTCACATTCAAGGTACGGTACAGTTTGAATGCAGGTTCACTTTTGCTGTAGTCGCTCTCTGAGTTTCTGTTCACGTTCAGATACCGTACAATGAGATAGGAGGTCAGACGTTGGTTTTGAATGTTTTTGACTTCGATCGGTTTGGAAAACATGACCAGGTTAGTTTGTATTTGACTTCACTCCTTTTTAAGATTATACTTATAGAATTAAACTGATTCTAGATATGATTTCTCCTAATATTAGTATTGTGTATTTCCTGTTGGCTAACTTAATTGGATGTAGCTCCTTGCACTATTAATTTCGTTTTAATCGAATACGAAGCTGTCTTCTGCCGGGCAACGTCCTGTAAAATTTGCACATTCAGGAACACATTTCAAGTTAATCTTCAAATTGGGATAGCAGGAAATTCACTGACATAAGACAGGAAACCTTCCAGAAAAAATAGGAAAGTATAGCCTGAATGGCGAGCTCTCCTGATGAAGCCTTTACCAGTTATCCAGATAGGCCATTGTACATACTATGTTCGATGCACGCTATTCTCTCAAAATTTGCATTCTATTTTTGAACTATTTTAAAGGACTTGACTGAGAACTGACTAAGTTGCTGATTGTACGCTTAAAATATACTATTTCAGTGAGTGGTAATGGCATTTGCATAAAACCCTTTAAGAAAATAAATGAGCGTTCATATCGTCGTAGGGCCTTCAGGACCCATGATCATCCTTTCTGAAGAAACTTCCCCTCACAGTAACTCGTGAAACAGAAAAAAAAACTTGGTTCATACTGCTATAGTGTGTTTCGCCGGGAGACGTACGTATTTGTGGAGGCATTAGAGGAAAGAGAACGTTAGAAAATGTGCGGGTTTCAAAGAGGCAGGCGAAGGATGCAGGCCAATTACTCAACTATCGTCGCTTTTGAAACGTACTGCTATACCATGCTATTATGCAATGGCCATTTAGCAAGCCAGCCTTTGAGCTATTAATTCATGAATATATAAAATTAATATTCTGGGCATGGAATGGGCTATTAAAACGATTCTCGAAAATATGGTGAGGCATAAAATACGCTTTCTTCTCTCAACTGTGCTCCTCCGGGAAATGCTTGTGGATGGAAATACCGAATTCAAACTTCAGGATCCATATTTTTGGAAGCATTTTCGTTTCTCCCTTACATTATTCTAACGAACTTAGACAAACTCGCTTCAAACCCCTGATATAATTGCGCGTTTTGCTACATATATAGTATCAATGAAGCGCAGTTGTTCACCTCACGAAAGGGCAAAACATGGCAAAAGGCATAGAAATTATGAAAAAAAAACGATTCGTAGTGATAACGAAGATAAATTGTCCACCGAGGCTGCAGATTTTCCTCCGATTAGTGCTTACAATAAACATTTGGCTGCTGATGGGAAAATTTGGAGGCTCTCAATATAACCATGGTTGAGTGGAATGGAATTTTTGTGCAACTTTGACGGTCTGCTTTTACTCCTTGCTCCGGTTGTTTCGGAGAGTATGGTAACAGCGTTCACATGAAAATGTTCATGTGGGATAAGCCTAATTTAAATAACCACTCCTCCTTCTCCAGGTGTACATGAAAATTTTATACAAAACTTGGAAAATCGGTGAAATTGAGACTTAATTCCCCAACCCAGTCATTTCTGTGCTCTAGTTAATCTGGAAGCCAACACAACTACATAGTGTCAAGAGACGCAAAATCTGAAAGCTGGTTCGGATCTGAATCTGATCAAAATTCTGAATTCGCTCGGATATGCCTTCGTGAGTCCTAGCTTAGGAAGCCTGTTCATCCAGCATACTCATAGCTAACCCTCATAAGCGTTCTCCAGAGTGGTGTTAGAGCTCATTCGAATAAAAACGTGCACTCTAGCTGACCACATTAAAAACAGCATATATCCCCTCTCAGAGCAAAATAACATCTGTGGACAGACTTACTTTCCTACTATGTGAAGGAGGTTTTCTTCCATGATCTCATGAGTAGATGCAGACAAGACGGAAATGTATGTAGGAAGCACCGTAGAGCAGTAAGAGATCGGGTATAATTCTATTCCATGCAATATGTATTGTGCTGTAGCGGAAATGGAGTGTCGATTTATGACTAGACAGGGGGTGTAGTCGCTGACTTGGCTCGCCAGATCTAGGCTACATGTTTGGATAACTTAGTCCGCTGTGAACCTTTGCTAAGGTTAAGGGAAAAGAAAGAACAATTAGAGGGAAAGACGCTAAACATTCCTCAAGAATGGAAACACTTCCGTACAATGGCATTAGATGAACCAGAAACTGCCAACTAATTCTCTTCCTTTTATTGCTTCATCCTCTTCACCTTTTGAGGCGCATTCATCTCAGCTGCTGGAATTTATGTATGCATTGGATTCTGCTTCAATGGAATTCATCGATATGTGCTGTGTTGAATTGCCTAACAGCACACAATACCACAATTATTTTGACTTGCAGGGGCTCTGTCAGCAAATGTTAGCACTACATTTTGAGGTTCGCTGTTGGATCAGAGTATATGCTAAAATAGAAATATGTAGGTAGAAAATGCCAGTGAAAGCTTAACAGTGAGAAAGTCGATTGGATGAGGGAGATAATAGAAGCTGCTAATTCCTTTAGCCTAAAAGAAGCTAATCCCTTGAATCTGCTCCAAAATCTTGAAAAGAAGAACGCGAAAACGCCACACGCGGGGGTTAGTTCATGAGCTGATTGTGATGAGAATCACACCTTTTCTGCTCCGATTTAGTGCCATTTTTTATGGCTACGATAGTCATAGTATACTGTCTCATATAGATTCTTGTGCAACATTCCATTTTGGTTATTTAACGCACTTACCAGGTTTAAATTCATCATTCCTCATTACCTTGTATCAGTGGTGGAAGCAGAAGGTGGGCGGGAGGGGGGGGGGGGGGGGGCGTGCGAAAAAAGTAGGGTCTCCGCCGTTTCGTGGACCCAGAGGGAAGATAAAATTAATGAAAATATTAACGATAATAATAAATAGTTAATAAGATATATATTAAAAATAATAATAAAGATAAGCATTTGAAAATAAACCTACGCAAGATTTTCAGTTGTATTGTAAAGTAATTCCAAAAATTTGGCGACCCATTCTCGGGAGGGGGCGCCACCCGCCCCCCTTCCGCCACTGCCTTTTATGTATTTTCCTTATTTCTCCCCTTTACACTTGCTTTGCTGGAATTTTCGTCTTATTTCTTGCGCTATTCTTATTGGTAATCACATAACACATAGTGGCATTAGGTATAAAATGGGTACAACAATCATGATCTGCGCACACATAGATCCACTTACTCTGCAATGTATCACAGGTTATATACCTTCTCTACAGTGTACCGTAAAATCCTATAAAAGAGAGGTTGCGGCTAACAAATGAGAATTGATTCTTGGGAACATAGCATCAAATGACTTTCTTAGACAGAGTTCAGGTATTTTTCCTTATATTTTATAGCAGAGATATGTTGTAATAATAATGTAAAAAACTGGAACTGATAGCTGATGAAGTGATAAAAGCATATTGAAACTAAATTATTCATTCATTACAAATGAAACGAAATGCACATGAACTGCAGTATCCACCTGTACGTTTCAGATCGGTCAGGTTTCCATTCCCCTGGGCAAAATTGATTTAGCCGCGACAATCGAGAAAACTGTGCCAATAGAAAGTCCGCCGGTACGCGTTTGCTATCTATATTTTCTTCTAAACAGTCGTTAAGATGATCATTTTGCAGGAGAACAGGTTGGGTGAGGTTTGCCTGGCGCTGCGCTACGTTCCGAACAAGAACAAACTTTCCGTTGTCGTCATGGAGTGCAAAAATTTGAAGAAAATGGACGTCTTAGGTTTATCAGGTTAGTAAGTCGCGTATTCATGTATTGAAGCAGCTATGGAGATTCAAAACTGATTTTGAGGCAACTATTCCTTGAAGATGATTTCTTCCTGCCTTTCTACTTTTCAGTTCTGTTCCTGTACTATTCGGCGCCTCTAAGAGTGCAATTGAATAATTGAATAAGAGAAATAAATATTTATGAGTCCCTTCGCTGAAAACCCCAGTTCTGGTCATTCCAATCTAGGCAAATAAAGATCTCTTCACTCCTTATCCAGGCATCACCTCAAGACGTTTTCAGATCCCTACGTGAAAATCTACTTGATGCTGCAAAACAAACGTCTTGAAAAGAAGAAGACGACTATCAAAATGAAGACATTGAATCCTTATTATAATGAATCGTTCAGTTTTGACGTCACACCGGAAAAGATGCAGGTAAGCTGTTTTCTCGTTTAAATGTTTTCCAACAGTTCTAATTTTTTCAGAGGGTCCACCTTCACGTTACAGTGTCTGACTACGATCGCGTCGGTTCAAATGAAAGGATAGGGCAGGTTCGATTTTTTTTTGTCCTATTACAATAGTTACTATAAACCTGGATTGCTTCTCCAGTAGGTATAATTTCTATTCCTAAAAGGAGCCCTGACGCCTCTGTGTATGAGGATGTTGTAGCAAAAAGAGATAGATAGGGACATAAAGGACAACTGATGTTATCTCAGTGGAAAGCTAAATGTTTCCGAGGCAGAATTCGTCAAAACCTCATGAATTCTCGACGTTTTGAACAGCCTTCAGACAAGATTGCGATGTTGGAGGAGAGGCATCTGGCGTTGCTTGTAATTGGGTTCCCGCTTGTTTTTGAGCATGAAGAATGAACTTTCTTTCGGAGCAAATTGTCCCGACTTGGCAGTGCTGGAAAATGGTTAACTTCAGAACATCCTTGCGTATTCGTATGAACTTCGAACACGTCATGACATTGCTGATACATAGATTTTGCCGTAAAAAAACCCAACTGCTGCAATTTCCATCCATTTCTCAAAGGCAGCAACCGTCAGAATTCCTGACTCAAGAGTTATCCCGCCAATAATGCCACAGAATGGATCGCGAATGCTAAACGAGCACTAAAAAATCATGACTTATCCGTGGAAAAATCCGAATCGTTACCGTGAACACAGCTCCTTTGCGCGGACGCAGCTGCCTTGCAGGGGCAGCGCACAACAGGTCCTGGTTACTTAAACCACCACGTGTGGCTTCCGCGTGGCAGGACTCATGAGTGTTAGTGGAGCGCAATGGCAAGCACACAAATCAGCATCCTGATTTCGCAGATTTCTAGTGCGTTTCGCGCTACGTCACCATTTGATATGAGCTGTAAAATCCTCAAAACTCTGAAATTCGGTAAAATCTCAAAAATGAAGATTTTTGCGGGTGCTGCCCTCACCAATGTCTCTTCACTATCCTTCCAGCAATAAATGTGTAGTTCTTAGGTTGGTGGGAAATTAATTGCGGTTTTGCGGTATGCACAAATAAACTTTTCTCCTCTGTAAAAATTGACCAATTTCAAGCCAATTTGTGTGACTTTCTAAAAGGGCTTTTTCTCCTCTCTCTCAAATCCCGCTTGAACATTCTGGCTAGCTCTTCTCAGTATCTTTTTGTAGAGCCGCGAACAAATGATGAGCCGATTTTTAGGTGATCATGGTTAACGCCTTCAAACTCGATCACTTTTCACCGTAGGTATCCGGTAATCTTGTATTTGTTTTGGCTCGAAATTGCCGTTCCAAGGGACAATGAGCTTCCGGTTCGCGTAATTTTCTTCCAGCAATTTCGACCGCAACCGTGGTCATGATAGCAGATTGTTCCTTGGCGATCAAGTGTTAAGGACAGAGGTGGAACCCAGATCGGATCCCACCATTCCAACATTGAGAGTAGGGATGGCTGCTCACTATACTACAGTTTCGAAACATTTGACTTCAATCAACAGGGTAAGAAAGGCGCGGCAGTGAACACCCCACGATCTGACCGATGATCAGTGTCTCACCCGCTCTGACACCTTTTCTAACTTAATTTTTCGTCCCAGAGCGACTCATTTCTAGAACAAATAATTACCGTTGATGAGGCTCGGTTTCTGTACAATAACAAGAAATGCGAATGGATATTGGCTACAGAGACGGACGCTTTCCCACTTTTAAGTTTTTCTGAACGAGATCTTCTCTCTTGAGAGATTGTGTCATTAGTTTGGTGGTGCTGTAAGGATGTGATCGACTGCTGCCTTCTCCAACCTAGTCAACCGTTGACAACAGAATCCTAGTTATGTAATTTCGAGTTGATGTCCGAAAATCTGCTGTAGATGTGGTTGGAAGTGGCGAACAGAATCAATTCTTCCCCTGCTAGAGGGTAGCGCCAAGCCTCTCACTTAAAGGCAGCATCCATGGAAATTTTCGCCTTTGAGATCTCGGCATATTTGGGAGGGATGGAGGGTGCTTAACACTTTGTTGAGGGCAAAACTTTCCGTTAGCTTCAGAAACACTGTTTTTAGAAGTCCATAATCCCGTTATATCCAACAGATGTGGTCGAGTTGCGCTATCCATAGGATGAGGACCGATAGCGAAAGATCGATAAGGCAGTCTTTTCCACCATGCGGATCTTCACGAAATCAGTTATTTTTTCTGAACTGCAGCATCTCCGCACGGTAGAAAAGGAAATAACCACGTGAAAATCAGTACCACCTAACAAAGATGCCACTTGGAATTCAAAACAACACGGAATTCGCTAGCTGGGAGGAAACGGGAGAAAATTAAAGCTTCGATAGAAATTAGCTATCATAGTTGTCAAACAGCTATAATTATCCTAATATGCCAATGAAAAAAATTCGCAATTACCGAAACCTTAAAAAAATGAGAAAATGAGGCAAATTGGTATAAACTGAGGGAATCCTTTTCAGAAGGACGGTGGTTTGGCGAATAGATGAGCTGACAATCGATCCCTCTCGCGCCCCAAAAAGATTTCGGTGCTATAATGCAACCGAATGCAACCGCGAAAACACGTACAATCAGCTGACAAATAAGTCCGTCTGGTCCTTGGCGATGTCGTTGTAAGTAGGTAAAACAACACTTTAAGATCAGCTTGTGCGGCGATAGTATTCCCCAAGTCCAGGGTTTTTCAAAACTTTCAGAATCTTCGCAACGAAATTTTCCTTGGGTGCTGCCTTTAAAAACTCACCCGACAAAAACGGGCGCAGTAAGGCATCGAAGTTCTCACTCATTGTCCTCATTAACCAGACCATTCCCTTAATGAATGTCAGTTTTGCCGAGTCCCAGATGCCTTTGAGAGCAGCAGATTGCTGGTCTAGACCATGCCAAAATCGCCTTCCAAAAGTCTGTAGATTTTTGTGATCGCAGTTTTCAATGTAGAGGCATGTCATTTTCAGTGAATTGTTGAGAAAGATTTAGAGAATTAAATGGGCATCAAACTGATGAAGATCATTGTGTTTAAAGCAAGTTATAACACTTTGAGCTGAAGTGTTCATTTCGGCAATCAATTTCGCACCAACCTAATAAAATCGACCGGAGCCTGTGATCGTAATAATTCAAACTGATTCGTGAAAAGTACCGGTATATCGTTTTCTGAGCTTGTTATTTTGGATGACCTCGTGACGCGACATCCTTGTGAGACATTTGACGGGGTCTGTTTAAAAAAACGTTAATGTTTGATGTCGCACAGAATAGAGTGATCTGTTCTAGTGAGACGTGATCACGGGTTCCTTAATGGGCAGTACTCCTTTGCTGGCCACTACACACCTATTTACAGCTCAAGTCGAGCATGAGGTTCTTACTACATGCATGTTCTGCGACGCGCTGGAGATCACTTGTGAACGGTGGACATCCTCGGCTTTCTTGCCTTCTTGCATTGACAACTACTTCAGGGCTGTTTGAGCGGCACCAGCAATAAACATTATTGCGAAGGAATTGGACGTATGGCCTCACGATCATTCATGTCCATTACCTCATATGCTGGGAGATGTGTAACCGCAGAAAATGTGGAAATTGGGGAATAGCCTGGTGTTCTTCCCACTAATAGGCCAGGGCAGACCCACTCTCCATTCGTGGACCTATGTCCTGGAGTTCTTACTACTACTGGGCCAGGGCAGATCCATTCTCCATTCGTGGACCTGTATGCGGGCGTTCTTCCACACTATTGTTTTCCCCACTATTGAGCCACGCTGGACCTGATTCATCGGTATTGGACCACGGCAAACCCGATCCCCATCCTTGGACTCGAACCCTGGCGTTCCCTCACTACTGGGCCACGGCGGACCCTTTCTGCATCGATGGACACCTATCAACTGCGGGCACGTCTGTCTGTCATCAGTGCACCCGCATTCTACGTAAATCTCGAGAATAATGGAAGGAAGTTAAGAAATATAATTAAGAAGTTTGATCAATTACACAACTGGTTTCAGAAAATGTCACAACAGCATATGATGACGCGTTCTTCATCCGTTCATCCTCTGTGTTGTACTGGACTTCTCAAACATGAAGGCAGAGTCTCAGGCTGCGTAGTGCCCAAGAGACCTGTAAGAGGTGCGCAAAGAGGATATCCCAAGTGAGGGAACCCATCCTATTGCTGCGGCCTCCACAGCTCGCTACTGCCACCACTGCATCCACACATCTTTCCAAGGTGGTTTTCGTCCAGTAGTTCAGCATTCCTTGAAGCCAGTAACAAAGCTGCAGCGGAGCGGCTGCTACTACTCCGCTCCACTACGTCTATGCGCCAATGACGAAACATCGGCCGAATGCCCCGGCAGCCTCGCGAGCACTGTATACGACTGAGCCCGTGCTGGTCCCCCCACCGCCTGCGCTCTAGAAAATTTTGTTGCACTACCATGATTTATATGAGAGGATTTCTCACTTTGCATTATTAATGGACAAACAATGCAGAAAACAAACAAGAGTAATGGAAGCGCATGTACAGCACAACCCGACTTCAAAGAAGATATTGTAAAATCAGAGAAAAATTCACGAATACAGAAAAATAGAATTCCCTGGAGCTGAAAACCTAAGCAATATTTCTGATGTTTTCTATCGGCAGTATTACGGCCGAGACACTCTGTTTTCTGTTTTCATTTTTGGCTTGCTTCTTAATCACTACCTTCGCTTCGCTCTCGCCTTCTATCGCGTATGTTTCAGGTAATCATTGGGGCAAACGCTTCCGGTGTGGCACTGAAGCAGTGGACAGACATGCTGGCGACTCCAAGGAGGTCAGTGGCGCAATGGCACACACTGATGCCGTTCAACGACGACTGAAGCCGACAGAGGTCGGGCGGCGCAGCGCTTCTGCTCCTTGCCAAGCAACCTCTTCTTCTGCCACGTTCACTCTGTTGTCCTTGCCTACGTTGCATTCCTTGTGCCAGGCATGTGTGTATTTCATTACTTCCACTATCTCACACGACGAGCTCTATCCGTAGGCATAATCACTAAACATATATTGATGATTCTCTGGGTCGATCTCCGTGAGTGTGTCCCTCGGCACATTGGCGAGGCTCACGGAGGAATATCTGTGCTCCGTTGTGATCAAGTTGTAATTATTCCGAACATCGGCTGCTGTATGTTCTTTTCGTTGCGTTCTATTTGTCCGTATACATGACATTCCACTGCATTTGTGATTATTCTTCTCGCTGGGAAGAGATGATCAAAAGTTCGTTCTATCAATTGTGTGGCTTTCTGGACCGCTCTGTAACCACAGATTTCTAATGAAAAACATATGATGAGAAGTAGTTCACCTGTTCAAATGAGGAGGTTCAAGCCTGAATCTGCGCTCACGACCGAGGTCTGTTTTGGTACAGAAGTTTTGTCGAACTGGGCTTTCCTAAGATGTAATATGACACCTTAAAGGCAGCACTCACGGAAATTTTTGGGTTGAAGATTTCGCGGTATATCGGGGTTTTTAGGGACGATGAACTCACCAACAACGATGAAGTAGCGTGAAACACGCTAAAAACACAAAAAATGATAACGATATTTCATGTGTGTCCACAGCGCGGACGAGTGTTCCGTTACGGGTCCCGCAACGAAACCCTGCAAGTGGTGCGAATTTCATAAACCAGCTTCCGGTAAACCTCATGCACACTCCCTGTCAACGGCGTTAGCTGGCGCGACCCTTTTGTCCACAGCGGCAGATGTGTCCACGGCAGTTTCTTCGCAGGTAGGCGGCCATTCAAGGTGTTCAACTTACTGTTGCGATTGTCCAGCGGCCGGCTACATGGCAAGCGACTCATTTCAGAAGTGAGAATTTACATGAGTCCTGGACACCGAGTTAAACCACCAATATGTAGTGATGCCCATTATCGGCACATCTCTAATGTTCAAGGTTCATCACAAATGCAAGTCCAGAGCCAGAGCTCTGTCTCGGGATTTTTTTGGAGTTGAACTAGACCTAAGATAACGTGGCGCACGCGTCCGCGAAGCGGCGCTTTGGCTCGGTATTGAAATAAATGAACTAGGACGACGTTTTCCTAGCCAGAGGTTTTTACGCGACAGGAACGGAATCATACTGTTCGATTCTCGGACATTAAACGCAATTCTACCTTATGACACCAAATATCCCATCGTTTTGCCAAACCATTCAGAAGTAATCAAATAATGTGGGTTCATGGAAACAATTGATTCAGTGGACAATCGCAAGATGTACGTTTGTCTGTACACTTGCTTAACCACTAGAGCTGTTCAACTGGAAGCACAGGAAAATGTGCAATGTCCACAGGAGCCTTGCTCGACATTTTCGTTCGATTTATATCCTGAAGAGGACTATCAAGATTGCAAGGACGGAGTGTAGTGGATGGATGATACCGGCAATTCCATAACGACTTGTAGATTAAAAGGATCCTCAACCCTCCTTCAGCCGCCTGGACGAGCGGAATCTGGGAAATACTCGTGGGATCAGTGAAAAATGCATTTCAAAACTCCCAAATGCCAGCGCAAATTATCATTTCCACAGTTGTGTATTGTAACGGCTCATATAGAACCAATATCAGGTATCCGTTCGCTAACAAAATTGAGTTATATGGACATGACAGAAATTCCTCTTCGAGCAGTCGTCTTCCTAAGAGGAAATGTTAAATTTTCATTACCATGTAACGATGTTGATGGGAGGGGATCTTTCGAACGAAAACCAATTAGCGAAATCAACTCGTACCTCCCTCGCACCTTGTTACTAGGACCTATGTAAGTCACACTGCTCGATAGCCCCGCCCACATTGATCGCTCCATGAACGTAATTAACCTGGCTTCTTGAATCCTTGCCGGCGAGGACGTCCAGAGCGACATCTTGGCATTCTTCCAGATAATCAGGACAGCCGATCCGCTATTGATCGAACAAACACTTTGCCCATCACAGGATAAAACTCTGTAAAAGCGGGTTGAGGAGAAATTGAAAAATCCAGCATATTGAAATTTGGATTTTAAGGTTCAGAAGGCTGCCTATATGGGCTTCGATGTTATTTGGCATCGTATTTTTGTGGAAAAAAAACACATATCCATGTTCAAAAACACATAGAACACACATAAACACAGATAAGCGGCGTAATACATTATTATTATAAAGAACACAGAAATCTGGATCAGGCATCTTCTCAAACTAATTGTAGTTCACGTTAACGTTATGATCGCATTTCTTGACGATGTGACCTTCTACAACACGGCAGTGATACTGCACCATGGAATGCCTTGAAGTGTGAAATATCCGAGTGTTAGATCTTCAGGGATGAGAGATTCGCTCTTAAGGGATTCGATTAGCGCTAATACGCATCAGTTGTCCTTACTATGACCACCTATCAATCGTATTTTTACAGCTTACTTCTTTCTCAAGAACCCTCCCTATGTACCCCTCCAGGTAATTCTGGACAAAACACCACCTATCAAAGTTGGTCACAATTCAGTAACCAATTTTATTCTTCTCAACATTACCCACCTCTATACCAAACATTAACTTTTGCATTGCTTTAGCAACCAACCTTCGTCACCACTACACCACGTTGCGATACTAGAATTTTCGGTGAAAAAAAAAACTACCCACACACTTTTTGTAGGTGCGCAGTTGAACTTGGTTTCTAATGATACTTTGCCGACTTCTACGCTTTCGTATGCGAATGCTTTCATAACTTCCTAAGAGCGTAAGAAAGATTTTTTGAAGGTTTACTCAAAATTAAATCATAATAAGAAGTATTACTCTGCCAGAAATGCCTCCACCATCTCGGCAGGTTCCCACACAGGCTGTCGGTTCTCCTAGCCAATTTTTGGGAAGAAGGAGGCAGTTGGTGGTGACCACCCGTCATTTGATCAGAGATCATTCGTGCAGTTGCTCAAGCCAAGGAAGCATACGAATTCTCTGTCACAATAGCTACCAACTTCTGGCAGCGCTGGAGTAAGGAAGACCCTTCATATCTTATCGAGAACATACGTTTCAACCTAAAGCAACCACGGCACATGTCAAGCCATAAACAAATAAAAATGGATGAAATCGTTCTGATAGAGCAGGATTTGCTAGAAGGAGGAAACATCAGTCGGAAAAGAGCATTTGTAGCTTTGGTGCCTAACGAAAGAACGATACGAAGACATTTGGTTAGGATTTGCCCTCTGGAGATTTGAAGTTTTCCTTCGGAAGACGAATGTTGGCCTATCGCCTATCACATTGTTGGCCTATCGGTGCTACAACATCTGCTGAAATTATTATGGCAACCTTATTCCTCATCATTTTCATGTTCATGTTTTTGTGAGAAAAGTTTCGATATAGCGACCACTAAGAAATCGTGCTAGAACCATAGTCGAAGACGAATACGACCCCATGAAAACCGTCGGTCTAACCATCTTTCAGCTGGAGTCACTGAATGTACATAAACTAATAACAGTGACTCAAAAAGTACTTGCTTATCCGTAACAGCATAGATTGCACAATAAGATGACCTAGCGATCATCACACTTCGAGAAAAGCATCAATCGAGTAGATCACGCCACATTATTTGTTTGCCTCAAGGAAAACATCTCGGTTTACACCAACGAAATAACGGCTATCGCCCAACGATGCAGCAATTATCCATCCATGTAAGAGGGTACGGCGCATAAAGAGTAACTAAGCTCTCTGACGATATCGACTTCCTCTTTGACGATATGGAAGCAGCCGAACCCTTCAACAATATTCGGCTGAATATCAGAACCCTCGAAAGCAAGTTGCACAGCACCAACAGGGCGCAATCGTCAGACGAAGATGCAGTTACATTATTAAGCGCACAGCACCTCGATCTATATACGTGCATATTCTGCCCACTTGAACTAAATCGGAACGGCCACACCTCGGACGCTGCCAGCAGTATCCAGACGTCGTTCGAGAGAAGTGCGGGTGTCAGCGCTTCTGTTGTATGAAAGGTGCCTCTAACCGCGCAGCGAACGCCGATGTGATGTCAGTTGCTCCATACGCGTCCGGGACCAAAATTCCCTCCTGTCCCAATCGTGCGGCCTCCACCGCATTCCGAAAAGAAAGATGTGAGGACTCCGTTTGACTCCACGACTTCATCTATTGATAAATCAATTGCTCATCTGCCCAATTCAATTGCACCACCGCTCAGTTCAACAGCACCACTGCTCGATCCACTGCACGTCGTCAACTACCCCGACTCGTACTCGCACCAATGAAAGGAACCGCCCCGCCGTCGGCGTCGAGGAAGAGAGAAGAAAAAATTTCTGTACTGCGATTTCATCCCATTTTTATTGTTGTTGTCCCGCCGGGAGTGTTTAGTTCCACCGACATAATCTGTATCGTTTGTATCTTACGTCATTGTACAGTTTTCCTACTTCTGTGGCCTTGCGAGGCCATAAAGTCGCGGATGTCCAAGGACTCGTCAGATGCGCATCATAAATTTGACAGTCATCCCTTTTGCATTAATACTTGCATTCATACTCGCTCATAAATGTTACGAGTTACGGTACAGAGTTTTGTCTGCAGAAAAATGTGCAAAATCTCCCATAATCGTACAATTCGCTGCCGTCTGAGTGGAGTGGAGGTTTACCGCAAACAATGTCATATTGAGCATGAACGTACAGAATGGTAGCAGATGCGGAAAAATTATCGAACATGAGCTCAGCTGTTGTTTAAGCTGAAAGCTCGCGGTAGTGTATTAGCTTCGCCGCATTTCTTGCCCAGGCAGCCGAATGACCTCTTGCAGCGCTTCCTGGGGAAGGTCACCTACATCGGCGTCCCAAGTCTCGCCTATTTCCCTCCAAGCTCCGCCTACTCTGGAAGCAGCCGCGCACAGAGTTTGAGAGGCGTATAACGCGAAGGATTGCTAAGAAGTTTTAAAATAGGTGCGAAAAGCGGGGGAAGTTCAGGTTTGACCACAGAGAGGCAAATAAAGTGTCGGAGCAATACAGTTATTTAGTAGTTAATAGTTGGGTGATTTGACCTACATTTGCGTGATACCAATCTAGGTCAAGGCAAGCCCTGCGGGCCGTAGTTTCGCACACTTTGGGAAGGTTTTAAGGTCAACATTTTTTGGATAAAGGGTAGCCGCAGGTATCTTGTTGTTCTAGGCAGGTTATCACAATACGTTGTCAATGCTTTCAGCAATTTGCCACTTAGACTGGAGAACTCGGAAAACCATGTAAACGTCAGAATGGATCCGGCATTATTGTGGATTTAGTCGATTTCTCAGCTCGCCAATTCCTATCAAATATTTACTTAAAACAATTGTATGCTGGTCAGGTAAGAATGCTTCTTTCTCTTCTCCTTAGCGTTTGTCGCGCTCTATTGCAGGGTCTGCTGTACGGGTTCTACTACGCCAGAAAGCTCGATCTTGGGCGTCTTCTTCTGTGATGTGGAGTTCATCCAAATCTTTCTAATAACATCTTTCCATCGCTTTTTCGGAGCTCCCCTTGGTCGTTTCCCGGCGATTTCCACGTACAAAACTTGACGGACCGGATGTTGTTCATTCCTCCTTAGCAGGTGCCCATACCATCTCAAGGGTTGTGATGTTATCTTCTCTTGAATAAGGGCGATTTGCATTCATCTGCGCACCTCCTCGTTCGGTACCTTATCGGGACGAGTTATCCCGCAACACCATCTGAGAATGCGCATCTTTGCCACATTCATTTTCTTCTCCAGAGCTTTAGTTAGTGGCCAACACTCCCTTCCATACTTAAGAGCTGGTCTTACTACCGTGCCATAAACCTTGCTTTTGAGTGTACATGAGCATCTTTTGTCGCACAGAATACCTGAAGCTTCCCTCCATTCGTTCCACGCAGACGCTATTCTCTCTTGTACAGCCGTATCGACAGATCCATCCTCAGGGTACTTCCCAGATATTGGAACTTAGCCACCTGCCGAATCGCATTCCCGTTCACATCAGTAACAGGTTCAGCGTCTTTACCGGTGCTCATGAACTCCGTCTTCCTCACGTTCAGCTTCATACCCGCCTTGCCACGTCTGAACTTTACGCTGCAGCTGACTTCTCGTGTCAGCCAATAAGGCGATGTCGTCAGTGTACAGGAGCGAGAGCAGTGGCCCCTCCAACAGTTGTTGCGTCACTCTGTCTACAACAAGTATGAACAGGAAGGGGCTTAATGCTGATCCTTGATGCAATCCCGTGGCTACTCTGAAACTGGATGTGCCTCCAAGGGACGTGCGAATGAAGGCTGCTGAACCATCATAGATGTCCTGCACCAGTTGTATTATATATTCCGGTACGAGTCGCTCTCATTGCATCCCATGATACTGTTCTTGGCAGTCTATCGTAGGCTTTTTCAAAGTCCAGGAATGCGATGTTGATTTGTTTTCCCTTCTCCCTGTACTTTTCCATTATCTGACGTACTATGAAAATGGGGTCAATCGTAGATCGCTCTGGTACAAAGCCAGACTGGTTTTCTGGAATTTCCACAATGTCCCGCAACCATTTGTCCACCAGGCGCTCGTATATATTCATAGTATGAGAGATCAGTTTGATGCCGCGATAGTTGCCGCACTCCAACACGTCTCCTTTTTTTTCTTGAAGACTGGGACGATGATACTGGGACGATGATACTCTCCCTTCATGCTCTTCGCTTCCTTGCACGCGTGGTAATGTTGTCCAAAAATTCCGTGAGTCATATAAGACATTGCTCCCCAAGGACTTTCCATACCTCGGAAGGGATGTTGTCAAGACCTGCAGCCTTTCCTTTCTTCACCCTCTTCAATATTGTTCTAACTTTTTCCACTGTCCATTTTGGTATCGGTACTGCTACTGGTGGCCTTGCCTCGTTTGCCTGACTTGAGAACTCTTCGTTGTACAGCGTCATGAAGTATGTTCTCCACCTGCTTTGAAACGAGGCTGGGTTCAGAAGCGTCGTTGCTTCCTCGTCTTTGATACATCTGATTTCTGCAATATCCATAGTTGCTTAATGCCGTGCCCTTGCTAGTCGGAACACAAGCATGTCAGCTTCTGGGCCTTCCAGCTTCTCGTACAGACTATCCATTTCCTCGCATTTGGCGTGCACAACTGTCGCGTTCGCTTCTTTCTCCCTCCTTTTATATTCCTCAAAATCCGCATTACTCTTAGTTTTCTGCCAGGTCTTGTATGCCGACTTCTTCGCTTTGAAGGCAGCACCCACGAAAAAATCACTCACCGAGATTTCAGCGTAATATCAGGTTTTCCGCTTTGAAGAGCATAGGAAATGTGTACAAATTTGTCAAAACACACTTAAAAACCGATTTTGGGATGCTTCCTTTCTGCTAAGTGAGGGCATTGTGGTCGAGTTGCACGGTTGGGGTTGAGCAAAAAAGTCGATGACGGTGCCATCACTGTCATCTATTTTTCAGCAGTTGAACATTTAACTAGTTGGGCAGCTTTTTCGGCAGAGCATTGACACGAGCAGGAAGAAAATAAATTTTCCATCATACAGCCGTGACTCAGGAGAGAAAAAAACAAAGCCTTATGGTAGGGTTTAACAAACTAAACAGTACAACAACAAAATATTTGAAGAATTTCATGTTCTTGGTCAAAAAGGAAATTATGCGAACCAAAAATAGTTGAAAAGCAGTGGCGGACGCAGAAAGTGGGCGGAAGGGGGGGGGGGGGTGTGGGAAAAAAAGTGGAGTCTCCGCCGTGTTGGGGATCCAGACGGAAAATAAAATTAATAAAAATATTAATTGTAATAATAAACAATTAATAACAATTATATTAAAAATAATAGTAAAAATGAATAATTAGGAATGAACTAATACAAGGTTTTTATTTTCATTGCAAAGTAATTTCGAAAATTTGGCGACTCATTCTCGCGGGGGCGCCCTCCCCCTGCGTCCGCCACTGCTGAAAAGGGAACAAGTTGGGAAAATCAGACCAAAATAATGAGGTACTGATTGAAATTAGTGAAGAAAAAGGTTGACATAAAAGACTGCCGCTCGTTGCCAATTTGCGCGCTCCAAGGATGATTTTGGTGTTCGGTGGCAGCACGA
>KN727050.1:12110-31365 GCA_000816745.1 Ancylostoma duodenale
GCCTGATTAACAGACAACTTGAACTGACATCCTGAGACTTGTGACTTATAAAAATTATCATTTAGTCGTTCCTGTTCGGAGCGTCCACCTTTTCCCGGTATTTCTGTACTTCTCCATGTTTTTTGTTTTTTGGGAGCTAGTTTCTGTAACCTCCCCCCCTTCTACTGCACTAGCGGTTGAAGAGCCGGCTGCACCACTTCAATCCGTTCCATTCGGGATAGAATGGCTTATATCAATGCTGTTGTTTTGACCTGTCTCAAGGGAATTGAAGAGCAGTTAAACTGAAAAGCGTACAGCCGGGTGGTTTTTGGAGCTTTGGCGAATATGACTGCAGTTTATACGCTATTATTATTCTTCCCGAAGGATGAATGCAGCATAAGGATGAGATATTCTGGAAGATAATGGCTGGGAAAGATACACCACGCGGCGCTATTTACTACATTTGCTTGCTCCCTCTTCCTTACAGAGGGGAAATCATGCAGTATTCACTTGAGGGCAATGTTTTATAGTCGAATGAGCAACCTTTTGATTTCGGTGTTGTCCTTGAAGTTGTTTCCATCAAGTAGTTTCTACGAAGAGTTGAGTGACCTGTATGGAGCTGAGCAAGCGTGCATAATGTGCGGATTTCTGGAAGACAGCCCTGAAAACGTTGTGCAATTCCAGATCATCGACGTCTACACCAGATTCGATGCCGTTTCAGCAGCTCTTTCTCGGACAATCGACATGTCAATCACCGTGGCTGAAGCTATTCGGCAGCGTCATAGAATTTGTGTGAGCTTCTTTCCGGATTAGGTGCCATAAGATCCTTAAGCCCTTTATGAAAAAAGGTATTTTTTCCAGGGAGATCGAGATGGCGTGGTAACGGCGCCTGAACGGGTAACTATGTGGGATTTGGTGGAGACATTCGTTGAGAAAAACGTGCATCGCATATTCCTCATCGACAACTTTCAGCGATTGAAGGTAAATTTACTTGTTATGCATTTCTGCTAATGAGTAGGGCTTCGTAACTGACCTATGAAAGACCCATGCCTTAGCATCATCCAATGAAGACATCCTTTATAAGTAGCCAATGATGTGCCTCATTCCAGGGACTCGTCTCTTTGTCCGATTTGATCATGTACATGGTGCTTCGACCTTCAATCGCTTGGCAAAACAGGAAGATATCATAGGTTTTCAAAGAATAAAATGAATGTTGAAGTGTTCCGTTTGGTTGTAGTGGAAAAACAACGAGGAAGCGCCACGACCGCTGTAGTATCCATAAAATATCACATTGAAGTAGGAATTCGTTGTTCCCAGAGCGCACAGAATTTTTAAATGAGTGTGTTCGAGGGCAGATGGTAGTGAGAAGCCGCTCCCTCATACACATATTAGGTTTCCTGGATTCTTCGTACACCTTTGGTCAGCTATTCTTCATGCTTTCCATAATCACATAGAAATCTATTTAAAAAAACAAGAGAAGAACAGAGTAAGTAAAGAGAAAATAAAAAAGCGAACAAAATGAGAATTTTAATGTGCGTTTTGATGTGGTTTCGATGGCATGTTTTGTCTGGAGTGGTGTTAGTTGCAGTTAAATTATTTTATTTGTAAAAAAATTTAGTATGATGGTTTTTAACACACGGCGCCATTACACTTCATTGCAAATCTAAGTAGGGAAGCGTTTCAATCCAAATCTACTATTGCCTAGGCTACACGCCTCGTCATTTTTTTTATTTCGTTTACTAGCATCGCTGAATTATTTGTTTATTTATTTGCTTAGTAAGTACACCGCATTGGTGTATCATTAAATGTCGTGTAAGAGCAGACAGATCAAGTAAACCTAAAGATAAAGCAAAAACAGCGCATAACATCTCAACCATAGCAACATCATCTAATTAAGAATCGCCCTTTATTTCTTACATGAATATTTATGAGGAAAAAAGTCAAACAAATAACGAGAATTAGGGATTGCACTTATAGGTGAAAGTAAAATTAGATTGAAATCTGAGTTGTTGGGGGGGGGGGGTAGTAGATGAGCTTTAACTTCATTGTCGAAACAACCTATGGATCTGCGACAGTTGCTCTCACATAAGGATGTATTCCAAAGTGCGAGTATCCACTGCACAAGCGAGTTCTTATATTTACCGGTACGATATTCCACTAAAAGTTGGATTACTCTTTAGAGAATTTCCAGTTGCCTAGTTGTCTAGTTAGCTATTTCCAGTCAAGCAACAGCATGTTCACTCCTCCATCCCTGGAAACCAGCCTTTTCTTCCAACAATTTCCAGATTTACGCCTTTCACCTTTAGGGAACCCTATTTAAGGTATTTTAACCATCCCATCTTCCAGATTTATCCCATTTTCTTTTAGTTTTTCCAAAGTCAACGTCCCATTTGCATAATCCCATTCACATGATGATTTATTGTTGGTTTGGCTAAGAAGCTCTGCGACTGTTGCAACATTTTAGTAGCGAAAACTAAAATATTCATTCCCTATACGAGCTTGAATCCTTTGATAATGGGGTCGGATGTGAGGTTAGATCCAAGGAAACGTGTGTGAGTGAATCTTTTTCACCGATGCTATGAAAACCTCGATATTCAATGGGATCGCAGAGGTTGACAGAGAGACATTGCTGCATTCGAAGACCCTTGTGCTTTTTTTCTATCTGGGCCTGAGGCATTCTCATGCCTTAAAAAGTGCTGAGAAAGTTGAACTCTAAGGAAAGTAAAGGAAAAGTCCACTGACAGTGAGAAAATTTTTGTGCCTTTCGTGATCCATTATGCCTCAGCAATTCCACTCAGGAACATTAAGGATCTGGGCTAAATTTACCACGAAATTACATCGCATAACTACTGCTCATTTATTTTTTCTTATCAGTTTCTGTTTATTTCGAGACAGCGCCATTTATTCTCTTCTCCCTATTTTCGAAGTTAATAAGCTAGTGAAAGCGTTTTGTTTCTTATGAATATTCTTCATTTTGGAGTTGTGTTCAATCCAGGGTACAAAACATCTGATGAATTGTGTGAGGACTCATTTCAGGATCCTCTAGTTTCTATTGTGGATAACCAAGATACACATTCCTGCCTTGTTGTGACACATATGTATGGCATAACTTTTCTTAATGTGTCTCTATTTCTGCATTAATGTTACAACTAGTGTGTTGACCGAACAATGTATTGAGTATATCAAATATTCGAATATTCGACCTCGAATAAGTCAAAAATGGGATAGTTAAAGAAAGATAGAGCCTTACAGCCGTGCGGTTAGATAGAAAAAAAGGATAGTAAAGCTTTTGTTTCTGGATCACCGGAATATTTTCATGAATATTTCTGGAATATTTTTCAGGCGTTCTGGAATGTTTCTGGGATATTTTATTCCAAAAATTACTTTTCAGACGTAGATCTATATTTACTGAATTGAATAAATTTACTCGATTTTTATTTGAGCAATACTATAGTTACAACAACCTCTACATTACTGCTACTACAGCTATTTTCATACTGTTATAACTACTATTTCTATATTGTTTATATGTCCATTCTTCTCTCTTAGCCTTGACCTTAACTTTTTCTTGCGACCTACCTACCTTGATTACTAGTTATAATTCAATTTGAAATGTCTCATTATGAAGGTTAGGGCGACGAAAGGCGACTGTGATGAGGTAAGCGAGAGCTGAAGGGAGCGGTTTGTTACGCTCGACTACCCTCACATTCTGCCATTAGTGTGGTTCGCCCTTTTGCAAAAGCCTCTCATGCGATTCCTGAGTCACGTAGAAGCCATACTTTCTTCTGATCCTGGAAAGGTCACCAAAAAACCTGGAGATTCCTTCCTTTTTTCTTTCCTTTTTTCTATTGGCTTCTATTTCCGCATCCAAAACAAGTCATTCGTTGACGTCTCTGGGGAGATTCTGAATAAAGCTAGGAAAGCTCAGCGAGGTTTTAATTTCCACCCTTTATCTAGGCTACCTAGGCTATTTATATCGGAAGCATTTGCTTCTGGATAACAATGGGTGCAAGAAATGTCCATAGTTGTTGCCATTTATTTATTTACTTGCTACACTTAATTTACTACTTTATTTACATTTTACACTTTGCCGCAACACAGAAAAAGCCCAAAAGGTCAGAAAATGTTCTGCATTAATGTCATGAGTGAATCCAGTATTGATAATCCTTGGGACTGAAAAAAATGGAATAACTCAGTTTACTTAATTATTCATTCAGGACTGGATCCGAAGAATTCAAATGTCCGAAAAAGTGGTAGACCTAAATGCATCCTTATCACTTCCAAGGGGTTGTATTACCCCCATTTTTCCAAACATCCGAACTACAGACGTAATCCAAATCGAATTTTGGAATTTCTAGTAAATCGATAGGTATGTATCCAGTACATTACTCAGTCTTAACTACAATTATTATTATTGAAATCCAAGGTAGTCCTCAAAGTCTTGCAATCTAATTGACTTGTGGTGATATAACAAGCTATGTACTGCTGAATTCTACAGATTTATATCAGTTGCTTTGTTATTCGACTGAAAAATTGCTCCATCGTGAAATTTACATATAAGTGTGGCCCAGTCCATGATGTCGAAAAGCGTCGTGTCCAAAGTCCTTTACTGGAGCGAACCCAATCGTTGCTAGACTATCATGCTTATATGTGGAGCAATTCCACATGAAATGTCAAGAATTTCCTAATAAAACGAGAACAGACAAATCATAAAGCGAGCCTATTCAAAAAAAAGACATCTCAAAGAGCGTGTTATTCATGAGTGTCATTCTAGAGTGTTCAAAACATCAAGCATTGATTGAATTTGATCTGCACCTTCAATGCCACATGACGGGGGATAGGTCATGTATAGAGATGAAAATGTTATTTTCTCCAATATTTTCAGGACTTCCGCCACATACACCTAGCTTCATATCCTTTCTCCAATGTCCATGATAGCATCCGTAAACGAATCAACCATGCGACATATATAACGAGATGAGTCAGCTCAATTTCTGGCTGAAGGCGGAAACGAGGTAGCTCAACGGTCTCTTATTTCAATTGACACCCGAGGCGAAAACACGAGCGCAATTCGCACACTATTACTATGCGAGAAGCAGGAACATTTCTGATTCCCCGGCAGTAACGAGTACTTGTCATGGAGACTATGCAGTTCGTCCAGATGTGCCTGCGATCCAAAAAGTGTTGTGAGCCGTTGTCGGTCGAAGAAAACGTATAATTCCACTCGATCATCGCTTTCCGCGTCGTTGCAGTCGTTCATTCATTAGTTGTTGAGCACCCTATGCGAACATCATTTCATTTCCCGCTTCTTTGATCCAGCAAAAAATCCTTTTCCTTTGGTGAATTTGCTTCTTGTCGCGAAGCAATTCATCCATCTATTCAATGGCTATGAATGGCTCATTTTGTGGGCCTACATGTCTTGTCAATGCATTTTTTACTCAATGATTTATTCATGGGCGATTTTGGTTGTGATCTCAAAGTGCGGTTATTTTACATTTTGTTTTATGGCTTTTTTTGCGCCTCCTCATTTCATGCTCCAGAGAATCGCATGCCTAGTTTCTCCAGGAGGATCTTTGTGAAATCAGAGGTCTTTCCTACACTCTCAAAAGAAAAAAATCACTGTAGGCAGAATCGTGTGATCCTAAGCACTTATAACTCAAATAAGCTAGAAATAGATCATTATTACTCAAGAAGACAATATTAGAGAATATCACCATTCAGCCAAACTTGAGGATTCTTCAAAATTTAATTTGTTCAAATTTTGATTCAACTTTTGCATGTCATTTCCTATGATGTGAAACCTTGGATGTGAAACATATAATCAACTTCTCAGGATATTATCAGTCACTTTATTTATAGGTGTCTAGAACTTATTATTTCATGATTATCGCAATGAAGCGGGAGACCCAAGGTGCTCGATAAGTCAAAAAAGATTCGGTAAATGTTAGTGAAGGCTGTCCAAATAAAGGTTATGTTTTATAAAGGTTGTTTTTTTTCGTCGGAACAGTTGGCTGACCGCTACTTATCAGGATATGGCAAGAATTCTGGTTCAAGAACTGATATTTACATATGTGGAGCCTTCGGGGATTCTCCATCCATGTAGTTGTTGTTGTATAATAGGATCTGAGACACTCAGGTGTTAGTTACTACCTACTACTGCTACGGAAACTGCTCTGCACACGTCTGGATATTTTTGGTGCTATGAATTAGTGATAATATTCTCCAATTATTATTCATTTTCTGCGCCCAAATTTTCAATGTTAGTGTTCAGTTGTTTTTTTTTGCCGTTCGTTTTCCTAAGCATTATCATCCATTCACGCTCAGCTCGTATTCTTTCAAACTTCGCTTTGTTGCCAATCTCCTTCTTGCTCTGTTTTAACGAACGGTATAGGTTAACTCACCAAGGAGCTGTTCATATATCATCGTTATGGATTGAGAGAGGAGCGCCTGCTAGAATTCGACAAAAAAAACACCTCCCATTCCTTCACAAGCACATCTACATATAATGCTCTCGGAATGATAAAACTATCTGCATTCCCTAAGCAGTGATGGATGAAGGTGGAAACTCACTTCCCGTTTGTTCGTTTCAGAATTTTATCAACTTTGTGCACAGGTATTGAAACCTATGGAACTTCACCAGGATTCTAACACGAATCCTTGACCTGCATAGTCCATTAGGAGTTCGATGCAGAAGCGTCTAGACCGGTAAAGTGTCCTACACCAGCGAATGAGGAGAGGGATGGAATGTTGTCTCCAGAAAAAAAAACTGTCACTTGGGGATGTAGTGGGAGAGTGATCTAGCGTTCACGGTAACATCACAACAAATGCTGTTGCTTTTACATCAATTGCTTAACTATATGGTTGCATACGTTTGCTTTTCTGTCACTGGTAAACTCGCATTTGGTATGCCATTAAGTTTCCTATTTTCTATTTCATGTGCTACTTCTAATCTTTACGGTGCTCGTGAGCTCTTTTCCACCGCCTAAAACCTCGAGGTTATGTGCTGTTTCGCTCTAGGAGGTTCCCACATTGGACAAGATCTAAACTGAAGGATGAGAGAGTAAGTACTTCTAGGTTACTGTAGGCTTGCGGTAAAAATACAGTCGCAAGCTACGTAAGTGAACCACTGAATCTATACCTACACTAAGTAATACGTTTTTGAAACTGCCAATAAGGCATATGGATAAATTTGTGGCGAGATTAGGAGAGTACTACAATACTTGTAACTTTTTAAAGTTACTACTTCATTTCTAAGGATTGACCTTGTCAAGTAATGATTTTCACGCATCACTGAATGCTCTACATGTAATTTCAATATATGCAGATAGCTCCATGAATAATAGCACTTTCCATCGAAATTGAAATGGCCGAGAACCAATGCCGTACAAAAAGTGTTTTGAATTTCGTGGAGGTTAACTATGTGTATTTAATTATCTTCTCTGTTTTAAGACCACGGAACCCTAAAAAACCTTGAAAATGATTCCAATTATCAAAACCTTGAAAATGATTCCAATTATCAAGTGATGTGAGTTTAGTTACTAGTGATAGCATCTGTAATTTAATGTAATTTAACTAACTAACCAGCGCACAATCATACCGGTAGCTAAACAAGTTCTATCATCTGTTTGTATTACGAGGCCTATATGTAGTACATATATTTTATTAGAACGAACCAGAATTTCACCCTTCAAGTGAAAAAATCATGCTAGACATTCCTAGCTTCCTTGAGTTGTTAATGCCTCTAAAATGAGTGAAGAGTTAGGGCTTTCTTCCACAAAGATACTACTCTTGTAATTACATTTCCTTCAAGCATTCAAGTTTTCTGTTATTTAAATCCCGAACTTGCTTCCTATTTAGGTTCTCACAGTGGTTTTTCGGTCCTATTAGCAGAATCTGTCTGTCACTTGATAACCTAGAGTGCATCCAACTTGAGAAAAACTGAAAAGAATCCAGGATAGCAGCCGTACATATAGGAATTGCAAATGCACTCGTGCTACATACCCATGTCTAGGCAGGAGAGCTGCATGCTATGGAATGATGACTATTTACTTTGGTCTTTTTCCACATTGCCAACTTGTTTATCCAGAAAGAGAAGAAGGAAGAAACAAGATCAAGTCCTCAGTTCCTGCTTTCTTTTTTCAAATATGAAGTATAAGGGATATACTAGCGTTCCGATATCTTTTCCCTTCGTGGGAGCAGTTTTGGGCGAATTGCACAGAGCTGAGCAGAAATTCTCTTTGTAAAAGTACTGCCACTCACACCTCAAGCACTAGAGATACACCTTGAGATATCTTTGGATTTTGTTTTACTGCATCTGGAAGACTTCTCATTAGCTGTCTCGGGCTAGTGATTCACCATTGTATAGTGTGCTTATGTGCATGTAAATAAAATGGAATTAAATAAAGTAAACCTATTACTAGAAGTTAGCAAGATCTTTGAGTCCTTGGAACTCAAAGTGTTTTTACCCTGGAATCTATCTCAGGCTTCAAATTTGGCCCTATTAGGAACCAAAATCCACTTGAATATGTCGCTGATCAGCGGCTGAATGCTGGCAATCGAGTGTGGCTGGCTGGCGCAAACTAGGCGACGCGCGCCGTCTCTTCAATTTTCAGGGTGGCCTTTTATTTGTTAACTATATTTGCGCTATACTCGTCTACAACGTAGGACACGAGCGAACAACTCGTTAACGTACGCTCGCCCTTAAACTGAATTGGAATCCATCTCTGGAGAATTTCGCACAGCCATATTCGTTATGAGATGACGCGATGCGCGTGCGTGCGCAGTGTCAGCTGAGTGGAGGCAGTGTCGCGACAAGCCCCGAGCTGCGTGCACGGGGCACGCAGGGGGGGGGGGGTTGTGAGTTCGCGCCCTCAGCTCATTCCATGCCCCTTGTTCCCTTGTCGTAGCAAATATGGCTGCATGCACAACGGCTCTGCTCACTATCTCCCACACGTATCTGCCGTCGCCGTCGGCGCTGCAGCCACGAACGCTGCCGCATGTGTTGTTTTGTTTTCGAGCCCACTGAAATGGTATCATGGAATTTCTTCCAGGCTGGGCTCTTATCCCTGGCTGCGTCCATGTTTTGCCGGCTATTTGCTACGAAATTCAAAGCAAAGCAAGGAGACTCACGGCGGCGCAAAGAACTTCTGCAAGTGCCTCTGCTAACAAGGAAATGCGCCAGAAAAAACGCTCACCTCAATAGAATTGTGTCCGAATCGAGGGCTTCCTTCACATAAATGAGCTTTCTCTAGTAGTTCGAAGACGTCCCTGGAAGGCAAGCTTTCGGTGCACTTGTTACTTCTCCCTCAATAGGAAAAAATTCCTAAAAAGTCGCCGTACATTTTCTGTGAAGCCCATATTGGCGTAACTGAATTTCGTGGCGCGCTTTTCTATGGATGGCAGAAAAATTCACTCAACTTCTTTACTACTTTGTAATTCGCTGGGAGTGAATTGGCATATGTTGCCAGGAATTTTGGTAGGCGTAGTTCTGCCGCCGTTCTTCTCAAATTTCATTAGGTTTTGCTCGCTGTGAATTCCTTGTAGTCTAATTTTCCCCACTCTCGATGATTTTTGGTAAAGTAACTGGGCAAAATTCCCTGGATTTACGTGATTTCTAATGGATCTATCAACTGGAGCCATGGCGCAAAGTCATCAATTGCTTCAGAAGAGGATATTACTCGAGTAATTCAATTCCAACCTATCCACATTTTCTTTACATTCACTTACGTTTTCTTTACAATTGTATCTGTTTACTTGTACTTCTCTCTTTGACCTCCGTGGCAGATCGCGGATCGTCCGCAAATGACCCCACCGATCAGGGCAGCATTGGATTTCATATGTTCCGACCTCTGTCGAGTAGTAATTTCTCTCTTCTTTTCTTTTCTTTTTTTTTTCTTTTTGTTGACGGCGGCTTTCTTCTTCATCCATTTTTCCGTTGATAATTTTGTATTATACATCTTTGTTACCCTCTTTGTTCTCTTTGGTTTCCATTCACTTACTGGTTTTTCTTTAGCGTTTTTGTTACATACTTCCGTGATACCACTTATTTTCTAACTAAAATTCTGATGACACTGAGCTTCAGCGAATTTTTCGATATCAAGTACCAAACAGCATGTTAGAATAGGGAGTTGAATGATTGTTCGATTCCGAATTTGGTCGAAAATCCGAGTATTCGAAAAAGTTAGAGGTCTGCAGCCCTCACGTGCAAAATCTCGCAAACGTGTGCAATTTAGGTTGAATTCGAGGCAAACATTAGTGTACTTAGGACCAAGAACCGAAAACAGAACACATTAGTCGTATTCAATTTCGAAAATTCGACTTCGAATAATTCGAAACTCGGATGTTCGAAGAAAGAGCAGCAGTATAACTGTAAAAGGATGATAAGGGACGACTTCAGGCTTTTTATTTTTTGAGTATTTGATTTTTTAACTGGGTTCTCAATTAATAATTGGATTAATTGAGTTATTCAGTTTTTATTCGGTCCAAATTATTATCAACAGCACTTGTCCAGGTACATAATGTTATCGATCCAGAGGTAATGGATAGCTGATTTTCTCGTCCATTACGCCTTTTGGGCATCCATCTTTGCACTAAAACTGCTTATGACAATTAATTTTCTGAGTTCTGTAAATTTTTGGGAACTGAACTAACATAAATTCACTATATATTCCCCTAACCTTTTTACCTGATGTGATGGACAAAAATCGTGAAGTGATCTCTTTTTTCAAGTGCTGCAGATTCATTAGGCTTATTTTCGGAGAAAAATTGGCAAAATTTCAGGTTATAACCAATAAGTTCATGAAAATGTAGGATATTTCCAGGAATCCTGTATTCGATGTGTTTTCGGCAACCAAATTGCATTTTTGACGCTAAACTCAACATATTGTTTCTCGCTTTAAGCTCTTCCACTGCATATGATTCAGTTGTAATTCGTATATTTTCCGAAGATGTTATGAAATTATGAGCAGTGTGAATTTCCTCTGGGATCTCTCCCTCATTACGAATGCACAATCGAAAGCACTCCATCCGGGAATAATCCGCAAGAGCTTTCCACAAAAATTTCAGGGCTAGAAATGTGCCAAGTACATGACCACTGAGCATTGTTGAAAATTTCCTTGTCAGTTTTAAGTTTCGCGATAAACGGCTGTTCTCTTTTGATTAGGGGTGGTCTGCACCCTGTCCACTATTGACAACGTGTGAGGTCTGCTTATTAGAAACATTCACGGGGAATCGCGACCAATCGCTGGCGTGCAAATGGCCTCGTTTATGATCTAGTATTTGCCCTTTGATTCAAAGCACTTCCTATGGCATTGGTAAGATCCTTACTCGTGCATAAATCTTGGATTTTCTGGAACAAACACTTCTTAGCTACTTCGATTCAATAATCTGTGGAAGTAAGAGTAGCCTGTGCTCTTAATGTGCAAGTATTTTTGTCGTCATCCGAGATGAGCTTCTGAGCTGATCCTAGGAACAACGTGAGCTTGATTGGTAGGCTGGATTGGGTTTCTCTAGGCGAATTCAGAGAAAAGCGTTACCCCATTCCTTTTGAAAGCGAAAATAACTACGTGGGAAAAATTGCCCACGAGTTTTCTAATGGAAATATCTTTCACTTTACTTTAGTAACAAAAAAAAAGAAAGGAAAAAAGTAGCGTAGAGGAATCGCCAAACACCCTAGCAAGTGCCAGAAGCAGCTCTTTGTCTCCGCTTTGGTGTTTTCATATAATTCATGAATAAACTAGACTGAAAATTCTAAAAAATAACAAACATAGAATTGCCCTACATTGTCCATCATAAAATGATTTCGAATTTTTTCCTTAAACACTCGAGTGAAGGGATTTTGACGTTTTTTTTTTTTTGAAAATTGAAAACCTGACTTTTGAATTAAAAACCTGAAATTTGAAGTGAAAATCCTGAATTTTTCAAAGAATTGTAAGATTTTCTATATATGTACATATACTGCCCGTTCGCTGAGTCCGCTTCTTTTTCCATTCACATTTCTTGGAAACAAATCGAACTTGCAAATTTATTCTGTTGCCCTCTTCTGCGTTATTTTCTTCTGGAAACTTCTCTTCTATCATGTATGTAGTCTTCTTCTGTCTTTTTCTGTATGAATCCAATTGTTTCACCACCACTGCCATGAAAGCCACTGATTGGCTTGACGAAGGTGGGATTTCTAGGAATAGCTGTTGTAAAATCTGGGAAGTGTTTGATGGGTGGTTCTCATCATCCGAAAAGTGAACTCATAGAGAATAAACAGTAGCACTGGAGTCCTTTCAAGGATTTGTTTTCAGGAAAAGATCAGGAAAATTACTACGAAGTAATCGCGCTAGTGTAACTAAGAAGGAACGCGTTCTGAGACTTGATGTGTGGCGGCGAAACTCAGTGACTGCTCGCTTGATTGTTTTCTTTGTTTCACGAATGTGCTTCCGACCAAGAAAAAGCATTAATAACTCCTCACCGAGTCCGGAAAGACTTCCTCGTTCACATGTCAGTCCTTTATCCGATCTGAACTGTCACTATCTCACGTACGTTCTCGTCTGTTGCGACAGTGACAGTACTTCCGCTTGCGTTCACAATAGTTCTGCTGTACTTGCTCAAAATGGTGTTATTTTGAGGTTCCTACGCAGTTGAATAGTAATGGACTTGGCTGTGACTGACTGCCCGTGATAAAGCTGGTGCCAGCAACGTCGTCTTCTGGCGTCTGTTCGCCCCACTTTTCTGATTTCCTCCTGCGTTCGCCTTCGTGCTCGTCGTGCATGACATGACAGAGCGTCGGTGCGTCCGCGACGCTATGCTAAAGAGGCTGGGCTCTGTGCATTCAAGCACTGGAGGGGGAGCGCTCGTCGCTGCTTCAATTGCGAGAGGGAGAGAGCGCGATTGGCGCAGTTGCAAATTCGCTTCCTTCAGACCCCCGTGTCTGCGTAATTGCTGCTATCATCGGCGAATCGTCCGGCGACTTTTTCAATCGCCACATCCCCTCTGTGGCACGTTGTTCACGTGCGCAATTGTGATTCCGACGCTACGACACGATGCAACGATGCGATCGGACGTCGTACGACTTCTTCACATCGTACGACAGACGTGCGTTATGCTTCCTTGCTGCACAATGCGATTCACTGCTGCTTCTTGGAATTATGCACGAATTCACGGATCATACACCGAGTATTCTAGCTTTCTCTGGATAACATCCCTGCTCATGTAGTCGTCGACAGCGCTCTGGGCTATGGGCTATCCACGTTTTACTTATTCGATGTATTCTACATATTCTCTGTATTTCCAAACTTTGTCCTCATTTCTAGGAAATGCTTATGCATTTTTGCCTCAGAAGGGCTATAAATGGCCTGGAAGCAATTCTGGGCTGGGATTAACAAAGTGATAACAAAGCAAACCATGCTTATAGTTACTGGTTATGATATAGACTACGAAATGGTAGGAGACGCAGGACGTGGAAGTTGGTTTGTTTGCCTGATTCCCCTCGATGATGAGTTCATGAATACTAGCCCAGATCTCTGCAACAACGACCAAATACCAGTTCATTAATTTAGAACTTATTCCCATGCCAAGTTATAGTTCCCGTTGGAAAGAGGGAACTAACTCAGCTCAGAATTAATATTCAAGACGTGCCCTTTGTCGTGGGAGTTAGTGAATAGGTGCGGCATGGTTGGAAAAAAATCACCGACAGACCTTATTACATATTGCTGGCTGAAGGAACGCCTGGCACATTCCAACAGAGGAGGGAATACAGTGCATAAAAACGGCACTATTGAAAGGGGAGCGGATAGGGGTAGGTCCCCCCAAACAAATCCAATTTCACCATTCTTGCGGTTTTTGTTTAACGCTGAGAGCTGCTCCTGCTAATAGTAGCTAGAGAGCTGCGTGCTAAGGTTCCATTACAAGGTTAGAGCGTGGTTTTCTGTGAGTTAGCTGTCATACTTACAAGTATTATATCTTTCTTGTATTGCTCTTTTGCTTTTTGGTCGATTTCTATTTATGTTAGTGAAATAATTAGCATAGAAAGCTCTCGAAAAGTTAGCTCTAAAAAACTTGTCTAACTAACTTCTTTTATTCAGTACATCCTTCATCAGATTCATAGATTTGCCTGGGAATTTGTTAGTTGATGAGCCGTCCACGACATCTGTGACATGTCTAAGCCGAGTGAGCGTGAGTCAGTTAGGTCCGGTTCCAGAGCTGGCTTCCAAATTTAACTTTGCTTTACTTTCTCGTAAGTTAAGGAGTTCCGGGGAAGGTTGTTGTTCTTTTCTGCCTCAGTCGTCTAAGGGTATGAACGAAACAGACATTTTGTTTGTTTTTTTAAAATTATTTTTCATTTCTACTCTTTTTTAAACATGTGTTTACCTGTGTATTGAAGCGTTATCCTAGTGATTTAGAGCATTTCCACGACTCGAAAACATCGTGTTCTTCCCAGTTCTTCCCAGCATGGGCTTTCCAATATTCTCGTCTTCTCTCAAATTATCTTAGAAAGGAAGGTTTCCTTTCCTTTTTTCTATTATATCATTATGTATTATCATGTTATCTGAATCAATCGCGCCATCCTCCTCTTACACAGAATTTCTAAGCCAACTTTCTCCGGATATTTTCCCTTTTTCTCTTTTCTTCTTTGGTCAATCTATCTGTCACATATTTCCGCCTGATATACATACCTAAAATGTCTGGAATGTGGTACATAATCGCATATATTCATATTTTTCATCACACCACTCTACCATTTGTTCCTCTGTCCCCCTCCCCCCGTGTTTTTGTCTAATTGCTAGAGCATCCAGAAAAATACACGTGAATAATGTGCACGAACGCTGAATATGCGATGTTGCTGCAGAAAACATACACAGATGCGCATGGACACAAACGACATCGTTTCAATCCGTAGCCAGCTGTGGGGTGCATATCCATCACAACAGAGCGTCCTGTTTCTAGTCGTCGTCGGAGCCGTGGGTTTTTGGCTCGTTTCCGGCACTTTCACGTAGTGACTCGCCGAATGAGAGGTCCACTCCTAACGCGTAGTATTGATGAGTTCACACGAGGTATTTACTCGTTTCAACTTCTGAGTGCAGACGTGTGGACGAGTTGCCAGCCGCCTTGAGCAGCTTCAAGCCCCGTTTCGGCTTGGTTTTGCTAAAATTGTTAATCGTTATGCAACATGAAACGCGAATTCAAGCGACACTGGATTCTGAAAGTGAACTAGCTAGTTGACTAATTTAGCTTATTATTCATTAAGTTCTTGCCTACACCGCATCAGGGCAGTAAAAAATGTTTAGTAGCAAGTGAAGAGATAAAATTAAGCAAAAACATTTGGAATTGATACTGGTAGGCTGGATGTATGGCTACCGAGGAATGTCCAGCATTTATTCCTTCACTGTCTCTCTAATATAAATTTGGCTTGCCTCATGGGAACAGCCATTTTTTTCTATTACATTCCGTTCCTACAATGAAAGATTACTTTGTTGTGACAACCTGAACTCCTCCAATCCACAGGCACTAAATTCAAGCCTTTCTTTGTTCTGGTACTCTGAAGTTCCTTAGTTGTACTATGCACTAGAGCGTTATTGTTGGCAAGTTTTACTATTTAGAGCACTTACAGTAGACGGCAATGGCGGTGGCCCATCTGCGGCCTCGAGAAGGACGCAACGCGAACGCGCCGCGCGCACCGAAACTAATGTTTTCTGCGGCCATGGTATTTTTGCCAGCTTTTCTACCGGATTCTAAAGATATCCGACCAAATCGGAAAGAAAAGAGCCTAGAAATAGCATTCCGGCGGTAGACAACACCGAGACCGGTGCGCGCGGCGCGGTCGCGGTGCACCCTTCTCGAGGCCGCAGATGGGCCACCGCCATTGCCGTCCACTGTAAATTGTGCAGAAATGAATAAAATAAATAAAACAAGGCCCGCTGAAGATCCTTCGTTACACTCTAGCCTTTTTTATCCTTTAATGTGCACATCCTTGCGGTGTATTAAGTAAACAAATAAATAAATATTGGCATTAAAATGAAGAGGAATTTCAGTGCTTCTCCAGCGAGAAATCCTTAAAAATTTTAATTATGTGGCTCTAGAGCAATTTCGGATTTTCGAGCAAGAATTTGACAAGTATTGCGACATCCAGAACTTTTGGAAAGGTTCGGAAGAAACAAGTACATAGTTAACCATTGGTTTTTTTTTTGCAACAGACATTTTTCAATACTAGTAGACAGGCCAAAAGGTATTTACTTACAGCATTTTAATGTTAGTTTCGGTAACCCTAGGAGTAACAATATTATAATAGTTTTATCAGTGTTTTAATAGTACTGAAATTGTGAGTTCTTATCGAGAAGGACCTCGCTACCCGCCACGAGAAGAGATCAAAGTTAAGGCTTCTGATTTAGAGCTCCATGAGATTCTATAAAAAAGGGACATCACGATATCCCAGTTTTTCAAGTTCTTCGTTCTTCTTAGTCTCTTGGATCGACCGGGTGCATAATTGCAACCTGACAAGGTTTAAAAGCCTTTTTCTTCTCAAATTTGGTCCTTTTTAATGCAGCGGGTTTGGTGTGTTGTGAAATAATAAAATGACTGGATAAATAGGAAAATAAATGAGCAACTAAATAAACGAACAAGCAAAAATAAACAGATAAATGCGGTTCACACCGTGCAACTTGTCCACTATCAGAGGTAAGTACAGGTTGAGATTCCAGTAAAATCTTTAATAACAAACATTGCACTACTTTTCACCCTATTCGGATATTCAATTCGAAATCTGATTAGACTGGAATGCACGAACCAGAAAACCTAATGAATTATTATTTAAATCACCTAATTTACCTCATTTTTCTTTAGCCCTTAGTACAAATATTCGGTACTGCTAACGATGGGGAATGAACAGATGAGCAGACCATAAGTGGAGTATTCAGAACAGTCAGTGGCGGGATTTGTGGACATTCCCAGGGAACGACGTGATGCAAGGGCAGCTCCAAATTGGGAAAGTTTTCTTGGGTAAAATTAGTGTACTTTGTTGCAAACGTAGGATGATATATCACATTTCACTCAGATAACTCTCTAATATTAGACGAACGAAAAGCTTACAACTTCGGGATGGTTCATAAATTCTAGCAAAGGATAGAAATCCCTTTGGATGCTGCCTCTGACATATTTCTATTAGGTTGCCCCAAAAGTCTTGCACCAAATTTTACACTTTTTTAACCAATCATAACGTTATTGTCCATGGTTTGAATTTCGTCTGCCAATTTTTATATTTGGGAAGTAGCAAAGCATTCCACCACACTTTCTTGCCAAAAAATTTCAATTCAATTCTCAGGAATTGTGCATCGCAAAATAAATGTTGATGCAAGACTTTCGGAACAACCTGATGGATAGAAGGGTCGGTTGGCTTGAAAAAGCATATGCTTTCCTATAAAATTCCTACCGCACTTTTTCAATCGGTTTCACTTCAATTATTTACCTTTATTGGAAGTGCATAGAATCTTGAGCTAGTTTACAACCATGCAGCTATTGCTTTTTGCACTTTCTCAGCCCTACGCTTCACATTTTCCTTGAAAAAAGTAGGGATTAGTTGCTAACGAGTGTGGATGTTCAAGTGCAACAAACGTACATTCTCAGTCTTCTATTTAGGATTCTTTCCGAGATTAATTTAGAGCAACTTGAAATGACTCTTGTTCATTTAGTTGAAATCCTAGCATGAGACATTTCATGCCAACACTATGAAAACACAGTTACAATTACATTTTTGATCCTGTTAAGAAATTGACTAGGAACTTGTCATCATTATGTATGAACCAGTTGTCCAGAGTTGTAATTTACATCTCCTGAATAACGAGGTTGCTCTGGATTGGGGTAAGATCGCGATAAGCTCTCCGAGGCAGAGCAATCTTGTTATTTATTCGCTGTAAATCATAATAATTACTATACTTCAACAATTTCTGCAGAATATGCTATATTCTACATTATGGAATATTCCAACAGATAGCCTCTTGTCTAATTGCTTCTCTGCCTCTTTAAAAACCAAAAATGTTGCCTCCCTTCCTCGATTTTGAATACAACGCGTGAACTTCGTAAAGTTTTCTAAAGAAAGGCGTCTGACAAAGTTCGCATTGTGTCGAGAAGAAATGCTGAATGACGAATGTACGGCAGAACTTGCCAATAACGAAAGTAAAAAGCTGTTCAAAGGGCTATACACAAAAACTTGCCGAAGTTCGACTTAGCCCGTCTAGCCGGGAGTTCTTTGAATAATTTATCACAGAATAGATCCCAATCAACACGTACGTAATCTGAGCCAGCGTTGAAAATTTAGAGTTTGTCGTTGTAAAGTTGCTGCAACAACTGGGAAAGTAGGCAGAAATTACGTGCAAACTTATTTTTAGCTACTTAATTTTTGTTATAGAAGGAAGTACTAAACAACTGGTTCAACGTCCGTCCACTTGGTTGGAAAGTTAAGACAAAATAGAGTCAAACGGTGCCTTAATGATTTCCACTAATAATTTCACTGATATCGTGAAGAAATTTGACGAGAGTACTTAAGTTTTCACACTAATTCGGTTTCTATTCTCGAACTAGCCCGGAAACTTAGTGTATTGTCCATGACCAATATAATCTTTATTCATTCGAAAGCTTCTTAGAAGTTCTCTTGAATTATTCGAATTATTGAATTGGATTATTTTTATCTGCGCAGATACTTTACTTTCAAGTTTTTTTTCAGTTTTCCCAATCTTCTGAAAAAAAAAATTGCTTTGAAGCAGAGAAACATGCAATTAAAGAAGAATTTCATTTTGTTTTCAAGTACTGTTCCCTCAGGAAGTTTGAGTTCTGAAATTTGGGGGCAAATACGAAATGAAAATTGTATGCTGGCCATAAACTCGTTTGGCTGTAAATTGAATGTGTTATGATTTTCTTAAGCTTGAGTAAGATACTTCTGGAACAACTCAAGAGGATTACTTGTAATGAGAAACATGCTGATAAGAGGAGAATTTCCTAGTTGTTAAACGCTACACACTTTCCCTTTTTATCTTTTCCTATGTGGTCTGCACTGCATTTTCAATCTTCTTGCTGACGTAACATGTTCTGCGGCTAGATTTCCAGATGTGCAGCAGTAGAAAACCTCACTTTAGGATTAATTCAGGCAAAAACCTTGGTGTAAATGTTATTTCCACCAAGCACTCATTCTAGCACTCATTTTATATGCAGAGCAAGATACAAAAAAGAGAAAATGAAAATCATATATAATAAGGATACATTTGCGTTTATTCAGCCATTACCTAATGAAATCAGTTCATTT
>KN727051.1:4935-21313 GCA_000816745.1 Ancylostoma duodenale
GCTCCCAGTCTTCCCACTTCTAGGAGAAGGGGACCGCCCACACTTGCCAGCATCGCCAGACTGGCACTGCAACAGTTTCGTTGTTGATGTTCTTCTGCGTTTATATTCTACAGAGCTTACATGTTCAAACAGTATGGAGTGCCTTCTGGTCCTTATTAAATACAAGGGGGAAGTCGTGTTTTCCCTCGAATCGGCGTTTTTCTTCTTGAGCTTCAAAATTAATTCAATAGTTCTGTTAAAACACATGGTGATAGGATTGTAGCGGAAGAAAAACGCTTTTAGGGGACATGGAGCACATTACGAAGAGGTGACAGTGGGGCGGAAATAATTGTAATTGAAAAAAGCGCAAGGACTCATGTTAACACCTAACACTATACAGTTTTTGCATGCTAACTTTACTTGTACCAAAAAATTTCCCGTTGGATCGTATGTATAGACCACCTCAACGAAAACAGAATGCGAAAGCAGCAAAAGGAAATCCGGGATGCGATATTGCATGTCAACATAACACCTGTGCTGTGTAAAAGAGTGCCAACATAGAGTTTGCGTGCAGTGAACGACAATTCAAACGAAGGTAATTCCAACTGGTTTTCAAATAAAATGTGTGTGATGTCAACTAGACACTTATTTGTTTATTTCATACTACCGTGACCACGACTTGTGTGGCACCCCAACTCCTGCAGGAATGGTTTGAGAAGGCAGAACGAATGAGCGACTGGCTTAGCTATTAGGTTGGTGCGTAAGAAAATTGCGCGCTTTTTCCTTATATCCATGTAGTTGTCCGTTGGATCGTGAGATGTAAGCGATTACCAAAAGACACACAAACAGATGAGTTTTACTACTCAGACAATCGTGGCGTCGAACAGCAGGTAGAACCCCTTGTCCCGCCTATATTTTGAGTTGGGGGAGCGGATATCGACGTTCTTCTTGAGCAGGACGTGTTGCTAATGCCCCCAGACGTGCTGCAGTCCGTCGTGATTCCCCAGACGTCCTGCCGTTGAATTATTCCATGTTGAATAGAGGAAAATTCACCATCTTGATGTACGGCGCAGGTCAGCTGGATGTAGTGAGGAAGGTCTTCGGTGCAGGTCTAAGAACTGGAGTTGGATTTGGGTGTGTGAAATACTCAAAACGCAACATGCTTGCTCATACAGTGGCGGACATAAGTATTGCAACAAATAGTCTTCTGTCTGCAACTTCTTTCAGAGCAAAGCTGGGCGACTCTAATTTTTATGTTTTGCAAGTGCACATGTGGTACTGGGTCAAATAGATGCGACTTCATTTTGTGCATGAATCTCTTTGGTAGAAATTTTTTTACTCGGTGAGGTCGAAATTTGGGGTTCGATGATGTTGGCAACCACCTACAAGGAAATGTTTACAAACGCGGTCTCGACCTGAATTGGATTTATTACATTCGTTTCGAAACATTTTCACTGAGAAATACATGTTAACACAGAATTCATTGATATCTGCCAGCCCTGAAAATGATCGGTTTGTCAGTAACCTTCTGCAGTAATTTCTGCCATTCTAACTCATCATTTCATGGCTGGACTGTGGTCAGAATTTCTCCTCATGATACTTCTGCTCTCTCTAATGATGTGCATCTCCACCGTAATCTTCACCCCTCCTGGAAAGTGGAGATAACCCAGCTAGATCTGGTGAAGCCAGTAGTGCACATCGCCAAAAATAAGATTTGGTTTTTATTTTGACCGGGAAAATCTATTTCCTTGGACGTTGTTGTGCATTAATAAGCGCCAAGTTCTTTAAATGTTGTCATGGACAGTAAAGCTAGAAGTTTCCTGATTTCGAAGAGTTATGAAGTAAACTAGACCATACTGAAGTGTAATGAACTCCGCTAGACATCAGAGGGGTGGAGTTTACTACTTTACTCTTGTGGAAGCACGAGAATTCTATTCAATTTCAATACAGCGGAGCAAATGGAACGTTTGCGGAACATCTGGCTCCAAATAAAATAGAAGGAGTCCAATGTGTAGCAAGCCGATTCAAAAGCTGTTGCTGGCTATTGCTACCAGTCGATTTTGAATTGTGGTAAGTCATCAAAACCGCCACGATTTGAGTCGCTACGTATAAGCTGCATTGCAGAGGATGTGCAGTTAGTGCAGCACTGGTTCCACCAGAACTAGCTGGGTTATCTCCATTTTCCAGGAGGAGTAGAGATCACAGAGATCTACATCTTTAGAGAGAGCAGAAATATCACAGTGCGAAATTCTGATCTTAGAACAGATGTGAAATAATGAATCAGAATGACAGAAATTACCGCAGAAGATTACCGATAAACCGATCGTTTGCCAGGCTGGCAGATATCAATGAATTCTGCGTTAACATGTATTTTTCAGTTAACATGTTCCGAAACTAATGTAATAAATCCAATTCAGGTCGAGACCGCGTTTGTAAACATTTTCTTGTAGGTGGTTGTCAACATCGTCGAACCCGAAATTTCGACCTCACCGAGTAAAAAAATTTCTACCAAAGAGATTCATGCACAAAATGAAGTCGCATCTATTTGACCCAGTACCACATGTGCACTTGCAAAACATAAAAATTAGAGTCGCCCAGCTTTGCTCTGAAAGAAGTTACAGACAGAAGACTATTTGTCGCAATACTTATGTCCGCCACTGTATATGAGCAATATTATTGTTACGCACCCACGGCGGTGTCACTGCCTGGGCTGTCTCCGAGAACGGAACGTCGGACATCCAACGATCTTCGTGCACACTCCACCAGATTTCGCTAACTTTTCAGGCACAATTCGCGTTTTTTCTGGAGATTTACGTGTATTTTGTGGGTGAAATGGGAAAATATTTCGGCAAAAAAATGAACGAAATCTGCTCGAAAGCACGTAATCTGCTCAAATTTTGTCATCTGAACAAGTTTGAAGAAGAGACATCCTTTTGCGGAATCGGGGATAGCCGCGAGGGCACGTGGGGGAACGTTTGCCAGGGCACGTGGGGGGACGTCTGCGATATGGGGGGTAAGTGCCCCGCGGTTTGGGGTCCACCTCCAGGTTCAACTGGGGGTGGACCCATTTCCACCTGCAGTCAACCCCCACGATTGCCTGAGTATATAGTGATGGAGATAGAGGGCCAAAAATTGATAAAATCGATTTCTGCAAAAACGGCAAGAGACGCTGACGTCGCACAGGAGCGCACAATTCTGAGTCGAAGGGTATAGGTTTCACGTCTGTTTGTCCGTTGGATCGTGATATATAAGCGATTACCAACAGACACACAAACACATGAGTTTGAGTTTTACCATATAGTGGCCTCTGGGAATCTAGATAGATGATCTTTTCTAAGCTGCTTTTTTAAAGAGCATATTCACCTATGTCTAAAGCTTATATTTGCTCCAAAGAGACTCCAACGTTCTGTTAGAAAAACGCTCGAGATGCTCAAAAGCTCATTTTCTGCACCCCAACTTTTGACCAAAGTTTTCTTCCACGAGTTGGTTTAAATTTTTATGACTGTGCTAAAGAACATTCAAATAACCATCACATTCTCCTGAAAAAAAAGCAGTATTTCTTCCGCTTTTCCCTGCTACCAAATCCTTCATCCCAAAAGAAAAAAAATTGCCAAAGTTTACGACCTGAGAACGAAAACCTAGATCTTTGCTTCAATTCTCCGAATTCTCAGCGCAGGACCTCTGGGACCTGCTCATACAATGAGCAATGATTCCTGCTCATCATAGGGGTTATATCATCTGCCGAAATTCTTTTTCACAAAAGATATGAAGAAAATGAAGTTAACGCAAAAACGCGCCATTTCTTTTGCACCAACCCAATATTATTAGGTTGTCGCATAAGTTCCTCCTTCCACTTCCCCTTAGCGTTTGCCCCGCTCTGTCATAGGGTCCGCTGTACAATCCTTCCGGAAAGACGAGTCCCCTCAGCCTGCGGGAAACCTCGTGGCGGCGCGACGGTGGCGCGGCCGTCTTGGCAGCGTACGTCGGATTGATCAGCTGTTGAGATCAACGCCGAAACATTCAATCGGCAAAAAGGTAGGTTTTCTTTGTTTTGATCCAGTGTTGTGGCTTCTTTTTTGGATATATCAGCATATATCAGGCCGCTGCTGGTCTGATGTTGCTTTGCACGTTCCTTTTTAAAATGAATGTGTCTTTTCGTTGTTTTTTCTGTGGCTATAATAGAAACTACAAAAAACACATCCAAATAAAAATGAAACGTTCAAAACGGCCTCAGACGAGCAATGGCCTGATGTATGATGACACATTCAAAATAAAAAAAACCACAACGCTAGAAAAAAAGAAAGAAAAACCCACATTTCTGCCGATTCAGTGTGGCGGCGTTGATCTCGGCAGCTGATCAATTCGACGTACGCTGCCAAAATGGCCGCGCCACCACGAAATTTCCCGCCGGCTGAGGGGACTCGTCGTTCCGGAAAGACTATACGGGTTCTACTCCGCCGAAAAAATCGATCTTGAGCGTCTTCTTCCGTGACGTGGAGTTCTTCCAAGCCTATCTTTAATTACGTCTTTTCATCGCTTTTTCGGAGCTCCTGCGATTTCCATTCACAAAACCTGACAGGCCGAATGTTGCTCGCTTCTCCTCAGCAGATACCCATACCACCTCAAGCTTCGTGGTCTTATCTATTTTGGATGGAGTCGCTTTGCATTCTTCTTCGCAACTCGTCGTTCGGTACATTATCAAGACACATTCAACAAGGAATTTGACGAGGACAGACCTGAGCGGATGTTTGAGATAGCACTTTTTCCACGAATGTTTCGCTGTACATTTTCACTAGCTGTTGCATTTGATCATCGATGACAGAGTTGCTCTGAAAAAAAAAGATGAGAAAATTGAGAATGTCAGTAACTAACCGTTTGTGCATAGCACGTTGATGGCGCGCAGCTAATCTCGCTCTATAGTGCGCATGTACACACTCATGCATAAAAGTGGATGTAACATTATAGATGATTTCACTGAAGCAGGCTGTTATGAAGTAGATTACCTTTACGTCGCAGTCACAATGTGTGGCATCCACTACAACTCCAAATGTTCTCTCACTTGTAACGGCGAATGCGCCTCCGTCGCAGTTCTATGCAAAATGTTGTTTTCACAAACTCGAAATACTCAAGGTAGCTTTTTTCCTACAGTGTAGGAAAAAAACTATCTTCATATAACAGACGGTGAGGAACCGAACTCCACCATGATGCCGCCAACTCGTTTGGAGACTTGATAACAATATCGACGAAATAATCAACTCTAGAATTACCATTTCTGTGTAAGCACTCAGTCTTCAGTCTTCCATGTCACAATTCAGCGATCACAGAGGTATTGAAAACAAGATCACGACGCTGAAAACCAACTTACTAATTGAATCTTCCTTAATTATTCGTGAAACATTGCATGTCCTAGAGTTCGTACCCAAATAGATGAGCTGCAAGAAGGAGATGAACGAATCCTGGCCTCGATTGTCAAGACATCTGAAGAGTTCCAACAATCGGTATTGAAATATTATTCCATCTGGCCTCTAGAGCAGCGGAGAGAAGGCCTTGAGTGCATGGCAGATGACGCTGAAGTGAAAGTTAGAGGCATTATTTCACATGTCTTCTTATGATCAAAAGCGAAAGCGATCCACAAATTGAGGTTCCAAGAAGCAGTGAAAAACCTTATAAAACCGACATATCTCATGCAGGGGAAATTCGGGATTAGAAATGCGGACGCCCGTAGACGATATTTGTGGATGAGCTTCTTTCTAGAGATGAGGCCGGAATTACCACAACCCCGTGCTCACAGCTTCGTTACTTCCTCCGCTTCCTTCATTAATGTTTGCAGGATGTGAAGACTGCAGGGCAACAGGAAATCAGGACTTCCATTCAATACCGTTTTGAATCTTTTGAAAAATGCTAGAGTCTTGTAAAAGCAACAAAAGTAGAAATATTTGGAAAAGGAGAAGAACCAGTTGTTCAGAAACATACACCTAATAATGTGGCACAATGAGAGATAGATCACTCCCCCGGCCACAAGGAAGCTATGCAGATGGAGATCACGCACAGTCAATAGGATCGATAGAAAATGCGACCACGTACGAACGAGTACGGGTAGACCTCCCAGGAACGCAAATGTAGAAACCGCTCACGGTGACGGAAAACTGAATAGTTATTCGCACATCGTAACAATGGTGCTCGCAGATCCTTGTGTGATGAATTAGTTAGGTAGTACTAATAAGGAATACAGCCGGGAGGTAATCCTTACACTTTTAAAAATCGGCGCCTCGCATATGGCCCGTTATTACAAGTCAATCCCGCAGGAACCAAATAGTCTCCACGGAGCGCGCTAGTCACCCCATTTTTCCATTTCTTCACCCGGCTAGCACAAAATACCTTCCAACTACTTGTTTTGATTTTTTGTCGCTTTTCCTTTCGAACTCTTCACATTTGCTTCCTCTTATTCATTACTCCACGTTTTTAATGTATTCTTAGCCGTTTTTAGCTTTTGAATTTGGGTATCTTTAATTTATGTATCCCTTCTCAAGCGTAATAATCTGGAAGTAGTAGCTTCAATTTAAACATGGTTGAACTCATCTGTGGATATCTCTCCTATTTTAGGCAATTTCCTTGGAGAATATGAAATTTTTTTCAGGATGCGACCGCATGCGAAAAATAGTGTGTAGCCCGTGTAATGTATCTTATTATTCTTTCCACTTGCATAGTGTCTGAGGAATCAATCCACAACGCCTATGGATTTTTGAGTTCTTACCTGAACACAAGCTCAAGTTCAATTAGAATAATTTCTGTCTACAGAACCCTATTATGTGACCCTGTTATGTCGTGTCAGTTCGCTAAAGCTATTCGCGATCTCATTTCTTGTGATTGTTTGTGTTTAGTTACTGGTGAGTTCAACATGCCATACACTAAGTGGTAGAAGCCTCACAATCACGTAGTCAATGCCACCGCCTTTCGGTCGTTTCTTGAATTATATGATAGCTGCAGTCTAATGCAGCATGTTTATGATTGATCCTACCTGTGGAAACTTTGTTTTAGATCTCATCTCTTTCACTGATCCTAGCTGTGTACATGATCGTAGCGTGGCAAGTCCAATTGAAACTAGTAACCATGCTGCGATATACTTCTGGCTAAAGGTGGGTAATGAAAAACCTATTCACATTCTCAGAAGAAATTTGTGAAGAAGCCGACATGGAAGCTGTCAAGGACTATTTGTGCGACATTGACTGGTACGGATCCTTCGACTTTTCTCCCTCAGTTGATAAGAAGTATGGAACGTTCATAGTACTACTCCAAAACGACAGTGATTACTAATTTATTTATTCATGACTCCGGCTAGAGTTCCATCTGTTAGATCTAGTCTATTCTACCGACCACAGGTCACTTTCATAAAACGTCATTAGGCCTGCTGTACTGCTGAGTGTATTAGTAAAGCCGAACATTGGGGTAATTTTAGAAAGTTGACATCCGTGTTTTAGAAAATGTTGTTGAAACTTAATAACTCATTCGAGAAGAAGATTGAATCTAGGAACAAGACAGCACTCTTCAATGGCTTTACCACAAGGTTGACAAAGGCCTAAATTGGGGGCCTCTAATTCTGAGCAATGGAACTGTTGTGAATAAGGATGATGAGAAGGCCGAAGCCCCTGCTGATATATTTGAAGACGCCTTCGCCGGCGTCAGAGGCCCAATGGGTGACTCTAGCTTCCTCGTCTACTCTGTTATGAAAGATTTCAAATAATTTCGTCTGGATCAATTACACAAGCAATTCTGCCTCTGACCTCTATCTTTTTCTGTTACTCAGATCATGTTTCTTTTATAGTCGCTCTCGCTCGCATCACGCAGCACCGTCCGTCTGCAGAGCCGTCGTCTGCAGAGCCGCGCCGCGCCAATTTAATAAGGACAGAGGTACCCTCACATTGGAGCATGTTCTACGTTACATCATTGCTAAAGAAACCACCTAGCACTTTCCCGGGAAACTTCCGTTCGTTAAGTATTACATCAGTCTTTGCTACACTGTTTGAAAAGATTCTTAGGACGAAAATTGAGGAGCATCTGAACGAGCATCCTATCATTTCTATGATTGAGCACGGATTCCGGAAGCGGAGGTCTACGGTTACTGCCATTCTTCCCTCAGTCAGTGACAACTACAGACGACTGTTCAACCCTTCAAATGGCTCTCTCGATTGCACACGATTGACCTTCGAATTGGGGACATACACCTTCAAAAGAAAGGACTTAGACATCCAGAGTGTCTAAAAATCCTTTTTTCATCTACGTCAGTGATGGAGTCAGCATACAGAAAGTTGATCATCTTCAAGATCTAGGTTTCTCGTAAACGCAGGGTCTCAACTTTCATAAACATTGCGATGATATTGTTAGCAAAGCAACAAGAGTCATTTATGATATATTTCGTGCACTCACTACAAAGAACTTTGCATACCTAGTTCAAGCTTACAAGACCCATGTGAGAGCGGAAAGCGTATCTATAATAAATTCGCCATTGCAGGCTCTACCACTTCGGAATATGTTGGAATGCAGCACAGTCATTTCGCGACCTCAACGAAATTCTGGCTGAAGAGCAATCAACAAGGCGAAGTCGAAAAGTGTTTGAGTAGTTGAAAGAGGGCGGAGCAGTCCTCACAGATAAAGGAGAAAGAGCTCGGCGATCAAATTTCGTCAAACGAACTTCCTTCACTTCCAGCACGAGCAGGAACTTTTGGCAGTCGTGGAAGAGAAGGAGGTTCGTTTGGTGAGATTCTTCACGAATGGAGTCTGCTCGTTTCGTAGCAGAAAATCGATGGAATTCAGAAACGTTCAGCTTTATTTCGGCCCGAAAATTCGTGGGAAATCGCTCAGACAATCAGCAGGCTTTTCTGAGCTTTTTGAGAGTATGGCGATAATCGAATGATCCAGTTATTGGCCAGCTTTTCGTCGTCAAGCTTTCGTCCTCCCCAAGTTTCCGGGTGCTCGAAACTTGTTGGTCGACCTCTTTTTTCTTCGGCAGTGAAGCTTGTATCATATGATCTCAAGTCATTCTTCAACTTGTCTTCGCTGATTGTTTCTTCGCCAAAAGGTTTGCTGAGATCATGTTTCTTTGCCAGAAGGTTCGCTGAGATCACAAAATGACTGTACTGTATTCTAACCTCTGCCGGACTCGCAGAGCATGCAATGGCGAATGTATGTACGATTTTCGATGCCACCTCTATTTAAATGCGAAAATAGGAATAGTTTAATGAGAAAACCATTTCAGAAGCGTCAGTTTTTACAGAGAAAAAGTCGTGAAAAAAAAAGCCGCATTGACTATGCACCAAATAATAATAACAATAAACCGAAGAGCTAGGCTAAGTTGCAGAGCTCATTTTTTTACAGTTAGAGTTACTGCAAATTATTTCAAAATTAGTGGAAACCGATGAATTCCTATAAAACTAGCAAGCTTCAAGGCTCTACTTGATAGCACTCTAAGTCCTTAGTAGTCGTATGTCTCCTTGTTGTTGCCATCTAGTTCATCCATTTTTATTTTGTTTCGTCGCAGTTCATGTTTTCGTTTATTAAGCCAATTTTTATTGCAGATGTGTAGGCGTTGGAGTGGAAATCTATAGCAGATCTTTTACTTATTTAAGATATCATAATCGTTAATTATAACAGAAGCGTCAGTTTTTACCGAGAAAAAAGTCGTGGAAAAAAGCCGCACGGTGCACTCTTACTGACTCTGTATCGGTCGTGTTCACCACCAACATCTGTGGATCGTGGTGTATGTACGGCATTACATCTTCTCCAGTTGGTTGTGCTATTACGAGAGTTGTCAAGAATTTGTGTGAAGATGGAGAGGCGTTTGACCGGGTAGATTGCTCGATATTGACCTTTCAGGCTCTGAACAAGGCGATTTCGCGGGAACGCGTCAGCCTTATAAAGAGCTTTAAATGCAGCACCCACGGAGAAAATCGTCACTCAGATTTTAGCGCAGTCTTAGGTTTCTGACTAAGAGGAGCATGGTTAAAGTGGTCACTTTTGTCAGAACTCGCGTTAAAGTGGTCTTCGGATGATATCAGTCTGCTGCATCATAGCATGACGCCTAGTTAGCATTATTTGTGGTTGGTGCGCGTCAAATTTGATGCGTCTGCCCAAAGTTTCACGAAGTATTCGCGATGTCTCGATGCAGCGAATATCAGAACGCACTATTGTTCGCGCGGCCATCGCGACGGCAAAACCAGGACCATTCGCTTCCTGCCAAGAATTCTCTTCTCCTCTTCAATCTATATTGTATATCGTCACGTCGAGTTTGACACGCATCAACCATAAATAACGCCTTACGCTGGTAGAGTAGATCAAGGAAGTCGATAACGCTGCCTTTATTGTCAATGAATTTCTTGGCGCAACTAGATAATCGAGTAATTTTTCAGCTTTTCTGAAGAAGAAAAAACACAAACGAGTGGGAAATGGAATGTCCATTACAGAGACATACCTCAAGAAAAGAAACAATACTTACGATTGAGAGTGAAGAGTTAACGAACAAAAATTCACACGATATTTGAAAATTTGAAAGTTATTGGAAAAAGAAGGGATTATACGGTTTAATGACAACTGAAAGAACCTAAATGGGGTAAACAGATCATTACAATGTAAAAATTCTCGGGATGAGCATAGAAAGCAAACGTTCCTTTGGAAAACTTACTGACTGCGGCAGAGAACAGCTGATTCGTATCGCGCCACATCTCATCCGCGGATACCCGGATACCAAGTTGAACGTGTTATATCTTGGGAACGGTGATGCCTTCGGCGATGCAACGTGCGTTGAATTACTGGGACTATCGTCCAGACTCCAAAACATCCTCTCAACAAATTTTGGACATGAAGATTATCGTGGGTGCTGCCTCTAACAACCTCGTGTAGGCTCAACGAAGCTACGCCAAATAGATTGCAACATGCCGAGGTTCAATGAAAGTCGAACGTGGCAATAACATTAGTGTTTTTAGAGATTGACATTAGCATTAGAGATTGAAGATGGACGCCAGAGGACTGCTGATAAGTGGTGCTACTTTCCAAATGAACAAGACGGATCTCATCGGATGTACTTGAAAAAGAAGGTGGTCACCGATTGAGCAATCTAAATGTCTCTTCGGGGTAGAACCATGCGGAGTACTTCACAGTGGGGAAATGGGGTTCCGAGGTACAGCGTGGAAAGTTTTCTTCAAACTAGAATGACTTTTCGAAAATAATGGCGAACACCTCCGCTTTTTCAATATTAAAGATGAAAGCCGTCCCACCTTCATGACGTACGGACCCCAGTTTAGGTTTGACGTTATGTTTAGACTCGAGATGTTTGTGAAAAGCCCCTTCGTTTTCAGACTCAACGACTTTTTCCATGGAATAGTTATACCTCTTCAGCTTCATTCAAATTTGTAATGCATGTCTTTGAATGTTGCCCAATGCTCGGATTTCTTAGTTTTTATAGCGGTACCCCATGCTAAGGATTTTCTCACCGATAAGGCGACAAGATATGATGGTAGTCTTACTTTATTCACGGGCACCTCAATGACAGGAACATACGGATAGAGAGTACGTATTGCGGAAGTATTGCGGGGAGCAGTTCGTAGATGTCGTTGACGTTTGTGACCAAAGCAAAAGATCGATACCAGTCAACTTCAGCTAAGCAGTTATTGAATGGAAGCACCCCTGAAATTTCCCTTGACGACAGAAATTGGTTTTTGCTTATGAATTTCCATCTTGAAAGTAATGGCACTGTCGTAGTTAGTTTCCACAGGAACACTTACTTTAACACTGGAGATGACATTTGCATCAGTGCTCAATATAAGGTCAAAGAAATTGTCACCAGAGTGCACCTAGACAGATCCTGCAAAAGATTGTGAGTTCTACACAACCCCAAGAAGGATTTATATGCCGCATAGGATAGTCCACATGTTGGGGTTTTAAGCTATTCCCTAGTACGTTGAAACCACCGGTGACAATACAGAGCCGATCACACGAGCTGAGATCACTCACCGCCTCAAAAAGCCGCTCACTCATAGAAATAATCTCGCCCTAATGTGCTGCCAAAACTGGTGTTGCATCCCAATAATCTCCCTCCATTGTGCTGGCAAAACTGGTGTTGCCAGCTCCGGAGTCCCTAAGCACCTCGGTCGCTCCGCTATTGAATGAACACGGGAGTATGAATGAGATTTATTACACGAACTAACATCAAACTAAACGCTTCAAACAAGCAGAATACTAAAACAAAGAATAAATACTACGACGAAATGCCAGTATTTTTCAAATACATATACTAAACAGTTCAAAACAAGTAGAATACTAAAACTATACCACTGTTCTTCAGATAACTAAACGCCTAACAACTAGTAGAAAGCTAAAACTTATCTACTTATCTTATCTTATTATTATATTATTTCATCTACTAACTCATCTACCTATCTTTGCAGCGCGGTAGAGTTGCACAATGCAAAATAGTGAGGATGGTACCCCTCGCTAACTTTTCTACGCGGCAAGCATAACAACGCCTGAATAAGTGATTCTACAGGCAGGACGAACAAGAGTACAGACTAAACAAGGATAGCGACATCAGAGGAACAGAGAATAGGCCGGAGAGAGGGCAAAAAGGGAGAGAGAAAGAGAAGGAAACATGAGATGGAACAGAAAAGGGCAAAAGTGTAGCATCGATGACACACTGTGCTGGGATGGAGTGCGCAAAAACTTCAAATCAAAGAACAATTAACAAAGAAAGAGCCCAAGCTTAGAAGAAGGACAGGAGAAAATTTAAAAAAAACGGAAAGGGGAAACAAGCAGAAATGAGTCATCAAGGAGCGCCTATTTACTTTTCAAACTTCCAGTAAAAAATTACCTCAAACCGATAGCTGGTTGTTCAGAATTCTTACAGCGCTGATCTCGTACCCACCATCCAGGTATCGAACATTTCTATGCGTAGGGTGGCTTCCAGAAGCCGCACGAACCTGAAAACAAGGAAACGAGCATGCAGACACATGCAAAATGGCGGAAAGTAAATGAGAAATGAACATGAAACAACAAGGAAAAATTAAAACATGCGAATACACAGAAGATAAACAGGAGATCCCACTCTGGGTTAAGAGAATGGAAGGAATTTCGAAAATCATAAGCACTCGCGATATCGCGGGTCAGGTTGAACTCTCGGAGGATAGAGCTGCGCGATTCTCTGAGTCGGTATGAGGCTCACAATGTTCTGCTTCATCAGCAGCGCTGCACTCCGCGCGATTTCTATCGAATTGTTTATTTCGATCCTGTTCTGAAAGTAGGCGCTATCTTCTCGGGGTGGTGCTACTGCTACAATCGAAATTGAAGAAAGCTCGCACCAGTCCCTTTTTGGTGGAGTCACATCGGTAGTTTGTCTCACTATTATGCACTTTTGCGCATCTGAAGCTTCCCGCATGCTGCCGATCTTGACGATGCTCCTGTAAATCAGCTTTTCTACGTTTGCCTGCTCCTTGAAGGCGGTGTTAATGTTGCGAAACGGATCTGGCAGTAGTATCACAACCTTCGTCTGATCCGTCGTCGGCGCTATTTCTTCCCAGGAGTTGGTTTTGGCTAATTTGACCGCTTCGTTGTTAATTTCGTTCAGCTGCTCAATTGGGATTCCGAGACCTCCATCGTGGGACTGCGACGTCATGTCAAGCTACGAAAAACATGGTCACAACATTTTTGAAGAACGTGAAAGCTTTCTTAGCGCCAGAGATTTTGATGAACTTATAACTCCTATCCATCTTGAGAAAACGTCCACGTTCTTCGTTTTTTTTTTTTTCGTGGTCATAGATCGAAATGTATCTGGCAAGACTGTAAATTGTATCAAATTTGATTTTATCGATCGTTTCTCCGGCTGAAGATACCACGTCCTTGAACTTCTTCTCACAAATCGATAATGAAAAGGGGTAATCTGCCCTCACACCTTCCACCTCGCGAGCACTCGATAAAACCTTAATTTCACTACTTTCAATTAACACATTCGCGACAACGTGCACGACCGGTCGTGTACGCGTTGTCTGTCGCGTGGGACCGCGTGCACGACCGGTCGAGCACCCTCTATTCCACGTCCTATCTTTGCAAAGCGATCTTATTTAGCTAGCTCCTATGTAGTAACGTACTAATGGACATACAAGATTTCTATGCACGCAGTGGGCAAAGCTGATCTTTCCTCGAACTTTTCACTGGTTTTTCGAATTGGGACGGCCAAAAGACTAATAAACTTTCAGGAAAACCATGGTAGTAACAAAACAGTAGACAACAAGCACGAGAAGGAACTCTTAAGAACTATGATCAGAGGCATAATTTTCATGAAAAAACGTTAGCGTTCTACACGAAGGGGAAAAATTACTACCCCGTGGGACCACGTGCACGACCGGTCGAGCACTGGACCCAAACGTGCAAAAGCGCGCGTGTCCCACGCGGCGGTGCGCTCAAAATCGGCTCTGTCGCGAACGTGTTAAGGGGGGGGGGGGAGGGCACCCGTCGAGATTCTCGACTCCGAGTTGAACCGCTAATAGTGGAATACATTGTCAGCACATCACAAAAGTTCACCGAACAGAAAGAATCACTACTTACCTGCGAAAAAATCCACAGCTGCATTTCATGCACCAGCGCACACAGGCCGCGGCCGTTCGGTACAAGCGTGTGTGACCTTCGCGTAGCGGGACCCACGAGTGTCAGACGTCGCGCGCTTAGTCGCACCGGAAATGCACCACGATTTCGTGAATTTCCCGTACGTTTCGCGCTGTTTCACAACTGAATACGAGTTCTAGGTTCCTCAAAACCTCAAAAACCAGCAAAATCTCAAACGCGAAGATTTGAGCGGGTGCTGCCTTCAAGGGTTGAGCCGCTTTCACACAGTTGGAGGACTACGTGCTGAAATCGATCGCGTGGTCTCGACTGTTAGATCAATCAATAACTCACGCTGCGACCGATCCGTTCACTAGCCCCGCTGGGCCTGTCAACCACGCTCACAAGGTACGTTGGTCCCGCGGACTCCTCTCCAAGCTGCTCGTACTCGGCCGTGCACAAATCACGGGATGACGATACAACTCGCACTCAATCGTGCACAGTACGCGCGATAGCGAGCTATAGGTGCCATATGAATGAGCCCCTCTCCAAAACGTTGCTCGGCCCCCAAATAGTCGGTTCATCCGTTACCGGTGCTGATGAATGGACAATGTCAAGGTTTACACCGGAGTTGTCCCAATAGTTAGTAGGGTCTTCGGGAGTCGGATGTGGCGTGTAAGAGAGAGAGGAGAAAGAACATTTTATTAAAACTAAAATATCAATGACGGCCTCATGGCCGCGAACGGGAATGAGCACACAATAACGAGAGCAAATAAGTCTATTTACAGACGCGATACGCGCCCCCCGGAAACCCGGATCCAATAATTAATTTGACCCAATCTTGACCTGCCCGTTTACCTATCCAGACCCGCTCAATCTGAAACCTTCCTAAGGTTCTTACTCATAGACCCAAACCTGAACTTAAGTACTCTACTGTAACAATAACATGAAGTATCAAGACATCCTGAGATAACTGTTGTTAACAGACAAACAACTACTCCTACCCTATTTTGAACGAGAAAGCTTGTCCAAGATATCTTGAGAGATTTCTTAAACGACAGCTATGCTAGGAACATTGGGATAGCAATAAGACAGATTTCTATTCAGTTACACTAAGATGGTTAGCTGATGCTTTTTTCGTTCTAAGTTTTTCTTTTTTCGGCTCCGTACTTCTGCATGATTGCCCACCAGCACAATTGGTTCTTTCTTTCACTTTCTTCTGTCTTCTCTCCTTTTCACTTTCTATTCTGTAAAATTTCATCCATTGCAGGGAGGGATTGCACACTTTTGAAACGCTACCCTCTCTTGGAGAAAAATTTGGACATTCAGTCGATTCGTTTATAGAATGCACTTCGACGGACACTTCCCATCTATGCGCCTAGCGTCAGACCGTTTTGCCGTCCACAACTTCGGAAAATACAGCCATACGTAGTTCAAAAGATTTCTCAATTTACTTTATCATCCTATTGATCATCTAAGTTTGAAGCTTAACTATTTCAGCTATCCGATATGGGAAGAGTTTGAGACTGGTGGTTTCCTATACACCGTACCTTCAAGGACTGACGCGCACGAATGGTAACTGCCCGATAATCGAGAGTGCGTATATCGTAGCAGAGGCGCTACTGGCACTGGAACACACAGCAGGGTATATAGGTGAAACAGCTGACCCACGATCAATGCAGCGTCTTCACTGCGTTTTATCACTTATTTCCTACCGAGCGAAAGCGCCGCTTCGCGGCGCTTTCTCTCGGACCCGTGTGCCACGTAACTTTTGGGCCATCTAAACTCACAAAAAAAAAACTCCCGAGCAAATCATTGT
>KN727052.1:15492-27802 GCA_000816745.1 Ancylostoma duodenale
ACTTCGTATATTCAAATGAAACTAAATGGAGAACTAGAAGGAGAACTAAGAGATCCACCATAAATGTATGGTATAAATCAAGAAATGTGCATGGTTGTGAAAAGGTTTGACAATCACTTCCTTGCAGCTGAAATAATCTAGAAACCACTGACCAGAAATGAAGGCAGGTGCCTTTCATAAGACGGAATAAAAGCAGAAAACGTCTCCTACATAGCAAATTCTTCGTGTCTGTACAAGAAAACAAGAGCGACCGTGGGCGAGGCGTGTTTCTGCACCTGTTCTTGTTCTATTATAGTAAACGTGGGACCAGGAAGGAGTTAATCATTCGTGGAATTTCAATCCAAAATGGGAAGGATCCAAGACCACAATGGAATCTAGAATAGCTCTTGGCTGCAGGTTTAGGTACATGTAAATTCGTTTATAGTGAAGTGATAAGAATAATTTTCAGTGCAAAATTACTCTATTGGATTATTGTTATAACGTCTACAGACGCCATGGCAACTACCTGCCCAGGGGGGTAGGTTCATTACAAAAGCTTCTGATATCTTAAAGAATAGTTTTCCTGTGGTAGTAGAGGCTAAGTTTGTACGGCCTCTTAGCTCAGAGACGGCACCTGGTAAGGCTTTGGCCGCAATTATGACCTCATCACAATTTCGGCCAACTGATCTAATTTTTACACTTATTTGATGATGTTTCCCTAATGCCATTTATGTAGTAAAGTCTCCTTCCAGACGCATCCTGCGGACAAAGTCGTAATTGCAGACAAGGTCATCTCAGGTGCCATCTCTGAGTAACCGACCATACAATAGTATAAAGAATGTCGAAAGACGTTAGGAACTCTAGCAAGCTCACGTAACCTCAACAAGCATCTGACTATGAAACGCTGTGTTACACATTTACAGAATAACAAGTAACAACAGGTGTTGTTAATGTCTCAGAAACGTCGAAAAAACGTTACGAGCTCTGACAGCCTACGTAAAGTATACCGAACACCTGTTACTTGTTAGTCTGTAAATGTTTAATATAATACAATGTTTCAGGTGCCAGGTGCTTGTTTAGGTTGAACGGTAACATCTATGAATATTGTATTACACTCCTGTACGATAATGTAGGCACATGTGAAGTGGAAAAAGTAACCTCTAAAATATCTTACAATATTTCTTGCCTCTTCCAGCTAGATTATAAGGCTCTCAATGTATTTAAAGTGAATTCTTCATTTTTCTGGATGCTTTACCGAACCATTAGGCGCCCAGTAGTACAAGAAGTGGGGCTTAAGAGTTTTTGTCTGGTGTGAGCTCAAGGTTTTGTGGAGGAAAAAAGGCCGAGTGATTTTTCCGTGACTTGTACCAGCTCGACTGTTTCACCCTGTTGAACGTAGCGCACTACCTCATAATTCCGTTTGAGAATTCTACATACACAGAAAGAATCTCTAGGAGTTCCTGACAACAATGGTATACGTAACTCTGCCAAAACTGCCAAAAAACCGTTTTCGACCCAAAACTTTTGAGGAGCTTGTGGGCGGAGCCGAAGCGGGACTGCAGCTTGCCGCACTACGCAATTTTTTGCTGGTCACACCTGGAGTCTACCTCCTATGTATATTGTTAGGGAGTCGATAATGAGGAACTCTCACGAGGAGTACGAAGTTCCTCAGAAGGTATGCTCCGAGAGGACATTGCTCAGGAATCTCGTCCTCCTGCCTCGGCTGCGTTTCTGCTCCGCCCACAAGCTCCCTAGGAATTGGTGCTCAAAAGCAGGTTTACCGGCAGTGTTAAGCGGAATCACTTTTACCATTGTATTCAGCAGCTCCTGGATATTCTTCTTATGTGAAAAACTAATTAACAATTTTGAGGTAGGATAGTGTCTCTTCGAGTTCAAATTCGTTGGAATATCCTAGTTGTGCGGTTAGACGCGGACAACAGACGACTTCAGCAATGAAGGAGGTGTTATTCGGTTACACCAACAGTGAGACAGTAGTACCGCCCCTTTTCTCTCACAATGCACCTTGCCCGAGGGTTGTGCCACGCCACTTAGAATTTACTAAAGTGTTATCAGAATGTAATAGGGAAAAGTGCTTTGTAATAAGTATCCCTGTTCTTCCTTATCCGGATATCGTGTTCCACTTCCTTGTTGAGCACTTGATAAGAATCTCCATATTCACAGTACATAATACCTGAAATTCTAAATGCCTTAATTGTACCTCAACGGCAGAATGTCTAGGAAAGGCAAATGATTCACACACTCTACAGGAATGAGGAATTTGTGAATTCGCACAGGTCTAAGCCCATGAACTTAAGTGCATGTTTCTTTCCTCCCACGCCACCCACTTCCCCCTCGCTTTCACACTCCCTCCATCATGCTACTGCTGTTGATAATTACAGGTAAAAAGGAAATAAGAATGAGATCAGCTGGATATCACATCTAAGACCGTGTTCGAGTTGTATATAAGCTGTATTTAAGGCCATGTTCCAGCTGATCTGCTTCTTTCAGTAGTAATAGCTTGCTCTTGATCGTACAAACAAAATATCAATGGAGTACCAAGTAGTGGGATCCACGATTGTACCGGTAAAGCTTAATTCTACCCGCCTTGCTCAAGTTGACATCTTCTTCAAGCAAGATATATCTTGTCAGTCATGTGGATAGTAATGCTAATCATAACAAGATATATCAAATGTGGCTTGAAAAACTCGATCATCGTTGGATAAGCTGGAATCCAAGAGCTCTTTCGGAGACGTTGGTAACATCTACCACAGAAGCGCATGTTGTTGCACTTACAGCCTGTGAAAAGCCTGTCAGGTCTACCACATGTCTAGATAGGAATCATTTTATGAAAGCACACTAAAAAAGCTACAAAAAAATTAGGCAGAATGTGAAAAATACCAAGAATTTGCTGACACGGGACCCACGTTCACAACCAGAGATGAAAATTTTAAAACGGAGCTCATGTTGGGAGCCAGAGTGATTGTATGCACCATGTAGTCTGTTTGAGTAGATTCCCATTTCTTTCCAATTTCTTTCATATCCTTCTTTCTCCTCGTTCAATATAGTTTTTTTTTTCAACATCTGAAGTTCTTGAAGGCAGCACCACTTGCAGGCTATTCGGATGACATCTCAAAGAAATTTAGAGGAAATTCGTAAACATTCCTTCGAAAGAGACTATTTTAAAGTGCAAATCAGTAATTTAGGAGAAAAAAACTTTGAATAAAGGTCACTATGTACAAATCCCGGTTCTTTTGATTTGTAGTCGTAATAAGGACAATTTCATTAGAAAGAGCTGCAAGAAGATTCGTAAAGTTCAAAAACACCTCGGGGAATGTGACGAAAGTTCGAGTACAATGATTACTTGTAGAAGAAAAGCATGTCGTCTTGTCAGATAAGAAACTCAAACTTGGAACACTTTCATAGAAGGTTCCTCCAACTAAGTCGGTGAGTTGGGTGGGCCCAGAGAGCTGGAGTCTCTTATATGTGAACCGTTGCCAAATAGGGATCACGTGCCCCCAGAACCGTATTTACTTATCCACTATTCACATTTGGAGTGTGCCACCGAAATAAATACAGTGGATACGATACATGTCATAACTTCTGCTCCCGTGAACTCATGATTCTCAGCCTGATGCTCTGAAAACCATAACTTCCGTTTTCATGAATGAATGATTCTTGATCCTCTCATTACGTCCTTTCATGCTTGTGGAAAGAGGATAGAACGAGCCTGAGCCAATGACGGTCGGTTCGCTAAGAGCCTCGGATAGGGTAACTGGACAAGTATTTCTATACAAGTTCTGGTGATTTTGCAGTAATCAGAAGAGAAGATGGACCCCTTTCTTGGACCTCCTCATCTTCTAACAGGAAGCTAAACAACAAATCCTAAGGTCAACCGCAACAAGCAGTTAGTCCGTAACGTTCTGGCACAAGGCCAAATCTTAAGGTCACTACTCTCTCTTCATTCCTTACTCCGTGTAGTCACTTAGATGACATTTCTCACTAATACAAGAAGTGAAGAACAGATTACTCGCTCCAATTACAACTGCTTGAACGCCCGTAGGCGGGAAATAGCAAGATACGAATGCCAATGAATATTCTCCATAGTTTTTTTTTGTAAAGTCGGTTAGGTCTTCTGCATATATCTTCTATTACTGAGCATCTTTTGAAGTCTCCTTGGGAACTACTGATGAGGGGAGAAGACCACACTTCCGGTCTAGTTCAAGCCCCAAAACCGGATTGGTGTGAAAAATAATTCCAGTCTTCATCTCAACGTCCTCTCGCCACTTACTTGTTTATCGTGTTCAGATCATTGTCGTAAATTTTGTAAAATTGTATATTTTAAGAAATGGCTATTAGCTCCTGTAAACATCCTTCTATATGCTACTGTAGAGCAAGTAGAATAATAAAAGACTTAGTGTACTAGTGTCTGAACAGTTGAGACACCAAAACTCTATTAGTTCTTGATGCAGTCCAAACAATACACGAATCACTATGAAACCTATCACAAAGATATCAATCCACCTGGATAAGTGTAGCGCTAGCAATCAAATTATGGTAGGAACAAAAGCAGTCTAGTGGTGTTGCCCTCGCAACCGTAAGACTCTTCATATGCTACGAGAGATGCTGGAATTTTGAGTCTTAGAAGGGTAGCTGAACTAGTATTGAAGAAAGACACTGGTTGGCATGCCTAGACATACTGTGCATAAAATACTGGGAAGAAACGGTGAGCACCGAAGTGTCCGTTCTCGAATTCGTGCGTACTTCTTATTCACTCATTTATTAATTCGAAGACGTGAGACAAAGTTCACGTATATAAAATATTTGAAGGTTGATAAATGTAACGAAATAAATTTGCCTAGTATGAAAAGCAGAAACATGCACTTTTTCACAAGTGCAATATAGTCTACATTATCAATACAAACGATTATTTGTACAAAGCCACCAGATGTTAGGAAAGTTCTGAGAGCATGAACCTTTTTGCCAACTTCTTGAATGCTTTAACTGATGAACGAGGAAAGTTGTCCTTGTTAACTTTCCTGATCAAGCAGAAGTCTTATTGAGATAAATTTAGGCCTGACTTGTGTTCTAGCAGCAGGTATTCTTAGTTTCATACTCCCGCCTCTAGTTCTTGATGGAGCGAGAGTAAAAATGGGAGCAGACTTATGTTTGCTTCTAAAGAACAAACCCTCATGTTCGGACGCATCCTTTTCTGTAAGCGGGGAAAATAATTCAGAACCGCGTAAGCTAAGGTTCCAGGTCAGTTCAGCAGTGTTTTGTTCTGCTCTGGGTTCAAGTCAATCTTAGTTGCACTGATGACGTTACTATGCTTTCCGGCAATTGTTAAGTCTCCAGTTCTACAATGTGACACTTTTTCTGGTCAAACTATAGGTTTTACCTCAATGTACTAATCGCACACCCTTGTGGTGTATTCAATAAATGAATAAATGTCAAAGACGAAGTGATGATCGATGTGATCTACTCTCAGAAACTTTTGGGCACCGTTGCGCACCCAGACGGGCACCTGTGCCTGACAGCGGCGATGGCAAAGATCCCGGGCCGGCACCACTCTCCACTGACGACCAAAATGGCGACACATTCATGACCACACAGTGCATGAAAAGTCCACACATGGATTATTTCGGCTCTTTTCGCAATGCGAAATGATGCCGGGAAATGATGCCGGTCCAGGAATTTTACTGTCGCCACGAGTAGTTCCACTGTTGGCGCCGATAAAGGCAGATGTGCCTGCCCAGGTTGACAACGGTGCCTAGAAGTTTCTGAGCAGTTGCGAATGTGCCAAAAAGCAAGAGATTGCCGAGTGAACAATTCCCGAATAAGAAGCACGTTCACTGTAATCTCAGTGTTCGTTGCTTTCCCATCACAAAGTATCACATGAGACTGACTAATGTTTATAGTTCTTCACATGACTCTTCCAGAAAACATGGAATTGTGGTTACGGTCGGTAGAGCTTTTCAACGAAGGATACGACAACTGCAATCACTGTTGGAATACTTCCTCATCGCAGAAAAGTGAAAAATAGAAGCATGGAACAAATGGCGGCCTTCACCTGGTCATTATTAATTCTGAATCATTATTCTTTCAAACTTCAATAAAAATAAAGATGTGTGTACTTGCCAATAAGCAGCTCCATTTCGCGTTGAAAGCAAAAATAGATATAAGACACCTTCAAAATATAGGTTGAATATACAAAGGTTAGCTTCCGGGTTATTTGGCTAACCACGCCGTCTTTTCAGTGGCAGTGCTAATGGGTTCGGAAACGTAATTGGAAGGCGGCACTCTCATGCCCATGACTGGCAGCTGCATCATAGGAACGGTTGATAATCTCTTACCCACGAGTAGCAACTGGGTATTGATAACGTCACGTGCGAGTGCAAATTTCGGTGGATAATAAGTAAAGGGTATTTGGGTGAGTTAACACATTTACCATGGGTAATCTCGATGAGGCATCCGGCCCTGGATGTAGACTAACGGTTGTCCGTTCGATTTCCAGAGGAGGTATGAGTAATGCGGAAGGGAAATAAACAGAAAATATGCGGTAAATTCAAGCGATATCTATAGAGAGTCGCAACTCTCTAGTGATCTCATTTGTTACTCATGTATCTCAATGATAACAGCTTTCTATGGATATAGTCAATCAATTTACCTGTAATGTGACTTTGACTGGTTATTCAGGTTAGTTAAAAGTGCTGAGCTGCACCTCTGTAAGAAACTGTTTCTTTCCTGAAAAATCATCCCGTTTCGTTGTCTCACAAAGGACCAGTTGGCCCAGCTGCGAATCCCTCTCCATGAGCACAGTATAAATAGGCGTCGCAGCTTCGAAACATTAGTTCCTCTCTTTTAACTCTTCAATTTTCACTTTGATTTTTTTTCATTTTTCACTTTCACTTTCGAAAGGTAAATATAGATATTAATCTAATAAAGTTCAACTACCCAAGTTTGAGGTGTGGTTTGCCCCGAGAGGCACAGAAGGTCGTGAACAACAGACCTGTGCGGCAACGGCAACCAGTTGGTCAAGCTAAAGTTCGTTTAATATCACTGATCGTTCTAACCAGCTAGTAGACCGCCAAGAAACCATGCACTCCAGTACATATTATTTTTAAGCAGAATGGTTTTCAAAGCGTAGATGATGCCAATGAGTGCCGAATTGCTTCCAAAAATACAGAAAATCTCATGACTCTGGGGTTAACAACTAACTAACATTGCGTCAAACTGTCCTAAATTAGGCTCTCGTTTCCTTTTTTCTCTGGATCCTGTTATTGTATAAATCTGCTTTGCTAAGAATACACCCAAATATAAGCAAAAAACTTCTGTGTTATTACTATTACGCTAAAGCTTGGGTGATGAATATAATTTACAAGAAAAAAGCACAACTCGTCTTACATCCAGAATCCTTGCTCGAATTCAAGGCGCAAATGACAAAATGCATGAAATCTCATCAAGTAAAGGCGATTACTTACAATCTCACCAGTACAGTTTACTCCGTGAGGTCAAAAAAAGGGAGAGAATTCCTCACACTAGCGTAGCTCCTCCTTTTTTTTCTTTCGTTATTTATTTAAAAATAAAACACGTGACGGTTACACTCCCTGAGTAAGGCGAAAAAGGAGAGGAACTGCCGTCAGCCGAGAGATAACTGAATAAATGGTACAGATCAAAAAATTAGCCATAATAAGTGCTATCGGAAATCCGCATTCAAGGACATTCACTAAAAACTATTTTGTCATTTCCGCCAAAGTACGAACAGATGAGCACGGCGGAAACGTGACGTGGAGTACTTTGAGCTTACATATACGATGTCAGGCTACAACTTAATTCCAACAACTAAAATTTCAGTGTGTAGAAGTTTTTGAAAAATGTTAGAGGAAACGGGAGGTTAAAAGCTTTTTGCAATACTTTTTGGCAAATTTTTCGCTCTAACTAGTTTTGAGTGCATGAATTTCAAATATTTTAAGGCTAAAAGTGATTTCCTGTTACAAAATTTTATTTTTTTGCTACTACAGCTCTTAGAGGCGCCGGAAAACGACCAAATCCAAGAGTGTTTCCCTGAATGTAAGCTTCTACTTTGCTATTCTACATATGTATTGTGGACCACGGAAAACATGAGCCCAGTGCCCGCATTTATGAATGTTACCGGGAACGTCCTGAGATTCCCACTCGCAGAAGGTGAAAGAGTTTCCCGCGCAGATATGGCATATCTTCCTCGCTTTACCAGTACCACTGTCATTGCTGACTGAGACGAGTCGCTCTAACACAATATACCCATCTTAACCTTGATGACTAGTCCACTTTAGAAGAGCAGGTAGGCCCAACCTTCCCTAGTATGTTCATGAATACCGGCCCGAGCTTCCGATAAGCCATGCTCTTGAACCATAACTATGCTTTACAAAGCCCTATATTGTTCCGCTCTTTTTTGTTACTGTGCTTCGAGATGAAATACGTACATCTCATCTCGGCCTACCATGGATGCCAAAGTCTCGGGAGCTTTTTTCCAGCTTGCATGACATCTTCGTGCTAGCTAAATACTGGGCCGCGTGAACCTTGAGGAAAGTTTACTTTTGGCTTAAAGTATCAAAGTATATAAAGTATCAAAGTACTAGTAAACTATTTCGGACCTGCATGATGCAAACTCTTTTTGCAAACGATGTTTTTTTAGGATTGCACAAAGCATCATTAATCGTCTGCTGGAAGCATTCCTGTGGCTATGAAGGAAAAACCTTCTTCTAAGCGGATTTAAAGAGAGAGTAAGTGTAATTGATGAACTTGCACCACTTTTACGCCTTTGAGGACGGCGTTGAGTCGAAAGGTTAGGCCGTAATAACTGTGTCCTTATAACAGTTTGAGTGGCATATAAGAAACATAACATATTTTACTTCCTTATTTATCTATGCACAATAAAGTGAGCCATGAGCAGGAGTTTGAAAGAAAATTGAGCAGAACCAACTCAAAGAACGAAACAAATGAGACTCTCCTTTTATCATGAACTTCTAGGCAGATGTACAAAATGCTTCTCAGTTGAGCCACGGAATCCTAGGAAGACTTATGAGAGCATGCACTGGGTTACGACAACCTACCCGTATTAGGAGATCACCGCGACGACAGGTGAATGACATTGGAGAATGTCACTACATATGCGGTAAGAATGAGTAGACTAAGAGCGAATTTCCGAATGTTATGTGTATCCACCGCCTTAACAATCCACTCCTAGCTTCACGTGTCAATTAATGAATGGTATAAGAGGAGAGAGGCTGCTCGCGCATTTTCTGTATTATCAGATAAGAAAGTTGCTAGCAGTAACTAGTAGTTACATTAGAGGAAAGTTGAAGGCAGTGTTTCACCTCAAAATTGTTTTCAAGAACTCTACATGCAGCATCTCTTCACTATATGTACGATGACCATAATTGTATAAACGGTTCATGACAAAGGTGTAGAAAAAATCGTTCCTTGGCCTTCTCTTTTGTGGAAAAATTCAGATGTCCGCCCATTGAGGCATCTGCAACAAAAGGTTTCCCTTCACTTCTCTGTAGAGTGATGTATACCATTGTGATCAGCGTCTCTTGAGGATTCTTTCGCATTAAAAGCTTGGGAGCAATTATGAAGTGAGACAATGCAATCAGGAGAAAAATGCGGAAGCACATTTGAAACGAAATAAGAAAGACATATCTAAAAGTTATATCTGGATGAATGCTTCATCGTGAATTCAGCATCTACATCGAGTTCCTTGTGCCTTTTTCACTTTCTGATGCAGTTAACAACTTTTGAATAGATGGAAATGCATGTAGAGAATGTTTTAGTTTACTCCATATATCGAATGCAATTAAATTATTAAGTGTAATTCACGTGCAAATATTATGGCTATTTTAGGTCCAGTCTCGAAAATGATATCATCTCCGACAACAGTAATTATTTTGAAGAGAATTTTTCAGTAGCTCGTATCGCTGTAGTACCGATCATAGATGCAGAATTAGGCATGCACATGAGCATCCGGGATTGCATGCGATCCAACATCATACTCACTCAAGGATGCAGTGAGGGAGGAGTAAATGAAGAGTTTGTACATAGTAGTGTCCTTAACGGAGCGGTGGGTGGAGAGGAATGGCGTTATTAAGGAACTTTGGCATCGAAGGAATGAGGTTTGGTGCAGACCAGTGCTAGAAAGTGCTCGCACTTCTCTTTGGGCAGGTTGAAAGGAAATGAAAGGAAATTAACACCAAAGAAGGTAACTCAAGTGATTTCCCAGCGGTTTAACACCCCTGGCTCGAACGCTTAGTGCTCAACATTTCAAGACTCCATTTCCGGGAAGCTATACATGGAACGGATGAAGGAAGTAGCAGTTGTAGCAGTAGCATGTATAAATCACCTCCCACCATCTCCAGAATTCGGCAGCGCGCATTACCGAAAAGGCATAAATAATGATTTATGAATGTGGGTAACAAGAAAAATCGCACGCCACATCGTCACATGAGAAAAAACTTCCACAACTGGCCAAATACAACTACTCAGAAGTGTGGGAAGACAATCAGGAAACTTAATCCCACGAGCTACCCCCGTGAGCGTCTAGCTCCGAGCAGTGGGGTCTCAAGAATCGCGGACGTGGAAGGAAAGGCGACGTCGGATGCGTAAGCTCCGCCCACTACGCGGGTTCGTGTTGTCCGGTCGTTATGTGTTCGGATTGTGCAGTATGACGACAGTAATTGCTCACTGCTGACGTGATCGTAATGAAATGAGTGCATGTGTGGGCGGTGCTTGCTTGCATGTGATTGGCTAGTTAGGGAATAATTACAGTTTTTGAGAATTACTGCGATTAAGAGCATTCAGATGCGTATGTACTCATTTTGAACTCATTTTCTAGTATTTGCGTAGAAATTTCCTTTTTGTATTTCAGAGGTCAGGCGCTATGAAATTGCAAAATTTGCCTCTCTATTTTTGTTGTTCTGGCATATTCTTTTCCTGGATCAGCAGATGCAGAGCTTCGAAACCATTCTCACTGTCAGCTTAGAATCTCACTCGTTTTTTAACTCAACATTCCCAAAAAAGGCAAGCAGAAGCCATCAAAAGGGAGGAGAGCAACTGAGTTACGACATTTTCCCTTTTCTTCCTTCTAGACCTTGTTTATTCTTTTTCTGAATTAGCGGAAACGTTTCTATTCAAAAAAAAGTTATCTGAAACTCGCAATGAGTGAGGAACTATTATTTTTTCTATGATAGATGGGAAGACCTTGTGGACAGAAAAAAAATGTGCGTAATATAAGACAGCAGTGGCTACAGAAATAATAGCACGTAAACGAAACAACATAATTTGTTGAGAATTAGATATCCGAAGACCTGGCGAATCTTTTTGCCAGTTTTCCTAATTGTTTTACTTTGATATGGATGTTTTTACAATATTTTTCTTTGCTGAGGCTCAGATATTAGATTCCTGCACGTTTAACAAAAAACTGTTGCCATGTGGATGTAATGGCTTTACTCAATGGAATCCTATTTAGGTCACCCCTGGTAGTGAAAGCGACAAACTAAAATAAATTCGTGACGTTTACACTGGCCACACCAGTTACGTAGTATATTATGAATCATAACCATTCCATTGGCTTTCAAAAAAACTTATTTGGAAATGTCTTACTTCCTGATGCTCAGACGTCTTATGTCGTAAAGCTCTATGGTCAATAATGGTACGGATGTATTTGTAGTTAAGTGTTAGTTTGGTATTAATTCTACACGTTCTGCACCACTGTTTTTTTTTATTCCTTGTTTTATACCTGACATAGGGTTGCCTATGTAATAAACATACATACAGGGTGCGGCACAAATACTGTGTCAAAAATATTTGTTAATAACTTTTGTTACAGGAGCTAAAACTCCAATTCCTTCTCAATCTTATTTACACAAACCCTCACAAATCAAATACATTGAGGAACGCCTAATGTGGTCTCCTTCCGCCTTCGCGATGGAGGTTAGACATAGGGCATGCACGACCACTGCGGCCTGAAAAAATTTCGGAGGTTTTCTTCCTCCTTCTTTCCTGTGAGCGATCCCAGATTCGTGGCAACAGTGGGTTAGTGAGCGCATGTCCACACCTCTATGATTACCAGTTGATCCATCCATATGATCGATGTTAAGGAAGTTTGCACACGATTCCTTTGCCGGTATGAGTTCGTGCAGCTGGAGCACCAACTATTTCTGCGCCTCCTTTGCTAAAGCACTGCTGTCCTAGCGGACCCATTTTTTATAGGTGAACTAGTAGCTATACCTTCTTTATAATGCTACCCTTTTTCCCAGCAATGACCTGTTTTTCCATCTTTAATTCAACGTCGACCTGA
>KN727055.1:11471-30316 GCA_000816745.1 Ancylostoma duodenale
CCGGGGTGGCCGTGAGAGCAAGATGGGTGGTCATCGGATCCGGCCGGCTCTCACCTACCCCACCACCACCCACACGTTCGCTTTTTTTCTCGTCGCCAAATCCGACGCGAGAGCGCAAATAAGATCATATGCACAAATGAAACGATGCGTAAACGAAAGAAAAAGCGCAGTACGCGAAAGGATTTGCGACGAGGCGAACTGCGAAAACGAGGAGGTGTGAAGATGACAAACTGACCGGACGGGACGGAGTCTGGAAAGCAGATCTGGAATAGGCCGTAGTTTCGCGAGAAATAGTTGACATTGCGAACGAATGCATCTTTGAGGCGTACGTTTAGCTCTGGCTCTCGGTTGAATGCGTTGATCACTTCCCGTCGGTTCACCTGAAAATATAATAGATTGATGTAGCTCGGGTTTATCGCTGTATGGTAAGGATGGATCCCAGCTTCGGGATTTGTTATGCTAAATTATTTTATGTCATGAAAATAGCCACTGATGTCATTATGCTATGAAAAAGTTCTTAAAGTCATTATGTCATTGTTATTAAAGTTACTACGTTGCTATTATGTCATAAAAATATCCACTGAAAGTAAACCAAACTGGTTAGATAACTAAATCTACCTTAACTCTTAACTACCGAACGTTACATAGATTTAGCTAGGTTTTCTAAGAGATAGACATGAAGCTTCTTCAAGATTTTTAACAGATCAAATCTCGACAGCTAAATTTGGCCACGTTAGACATGCCGGAGTACAGGATCTGGTCTTTTTGAGGATAATTCCTGAGCTAATCAAAGAAAATCCCTAAAAGGCAGCTGTTCGAGGTTTCAAGGGCCTATAAGAAACACCAGAAGCAATCAATTTAAATCTGGAACCAACTTTTATTGACTAGTGGGATCGACAAATTGAAAACCACATTTGCCTTGCTATGGGTGGAACCACTTGTGCTTCTTTACCCCTAAGTTTAAGCACCTCTCAATAACCTCAAGAACCTAAAAGACAGCAGAGACAAAAACGCTAAAGTGTGCAAGTCTCAAGCCTAGGTATTTACTCTTAAGAAGTAGCTGTAGAACTGTTTAACTTCTACCAGAATTTCTAGAACCAGTTGTCTATGCATGGGTCTCTCGTGAAATTTGAAATGATTACGTGAAAGTAAGCGGTGATGCGCGCGAACCTTCGTTGACAAAACATTGGAAAAATTGGATACACTCGACGAAACGAGTAACTGTACTCTCAGTGGTACCCTGCAAACATTGACCAATGAGAGAAGGCGCGGCGACTGTAAAGATGGGAATACTAGTGAATCTACCAACTCAAGTGCTGTTGACGACTTTCGCGTCAAAGCTGTGCAATGCGCGAAAAATAAGTATCCAAAACAGGATCTGTGCAGGCGAAAACCGATCAAATTGTCTTTGCTGTGGGTTCTAAGCGGCTTAGGCGGCTGTACTCGCACCTCCTGACCCAGCACTAGCCTACTTAACCCAGACTTCTTAACCCAGCCACTTCCCCTACCTGTGAGAAAACGCGTCTCCGATCTCGCCGCGCCTTATTTGATCGATCGAGGTCGTCGAATCGATCCACAGACAGATGAGAGTAATGTCAAGGTGTGCGGCGACCACCGTCCGAACGCGTGCGTGACTCCTCAAGCACCGAGGCAAAACAATGCCCGACTGACCTGGCGATTACAAGCCACCTAGCCAGCCACTTTGGCACGATCCGCAGTCCCGTCGGCAGCCGGGGGTGACGCACGGGGGGGGGGGGGGGGGGGGGGATGGAAGCTGCATAAGCTGCAGAACCTGCGCAAAGCATTATCCACCATTTGCAGCTTTCCTGATTCTCAGAAAAAGCAAAACATCGCTGAGCGCTCGCCCTCGGGCTAATCCGAGCTAAGCACAGGGAAAAGGAGTGAAAAAAAAGAGATCCGCGTTTCATCTCTACTTTTTTCTTTCATCCCCCATCACTCTCTCATGCTCTCTAGGACCGCATTCTTACAGGTTCTCAGCAGCATCACTCAAACCACACAGCGGCACGGATAATTATACGGTGCGCGTGGGATAAGACGAAATATACGGCGGCAATGTGCACACATATTTGGCGAAGAAGAGGAGAAAAGAGGGTACAGGGAGGGAAAGACGTTGTATTAGTCATCAAACCGATATCTGATTGCATTCGCACTTTCTTAAGACAAAAAAGGAAGGCGATGCCTAAACAGGACGAAGAGGTGAAAAAAAATCACAGTCACCGCGGAACGGCGAAACATTCGGGGATTCGTGGCATGTTGAGAGTGTGAGCATGAGTTCTTTCAGGGAGGTAGCAGAGCAGACTGCAGAAAGAAGACAAAGAAATATAGCAGCAAATACGAGGCAGAGTGGAAAAGTGCACGAAATATGGTAGAAAAAATGGTGGAAAAGGAGGCGCGAGAAAGAAAAAACTGAAGGTCGAGCGGTACTACTCGATCTGTACTCACCTGATACTCGGTCCAGTTATCTGTAAGGGCAGCAGCGAGTACTAGTGCTAGACCAATGATTCCAAATACGCTGGACAACGAGAGGAGGATCGTCGAAGACCACATGCTTGAGGGCGCGCGCAGCACTGGCCGAGCAGACTGGCCACGCCTACCGTCAGGGTGCGCGGTGGGAACAGATACACCGGGAGGTCGTATGCAAGAGACATACTGGACGAAGATATATGACTAGAAGTCAACAAGAACTGATCGAGATCCACAGATCGATGCGATGAGTTCGCTATAGTACGATCTGGCAGGTCCACTTCGTCTGGTAAGGCGTTCGGCCCGCGCGAGGTACCTCAGGGGTAACGACCTGGGTGGTCCGACATCCTCGCTTTCACATTGGCTCCGTTCCCTCATTTTGCAGCCCATAAAGCACAATCTGGCTCCGGCCCAACCCCACATACCTCTAGCAAAAACCTGCGCCTTCCAGGACTTTCCCTCATCCGATTTTCCAGCTGACCTGCTAGGATACCGGAGTAACAAGCAATGATTCCCCTGATTCTCCCGCCCACCCCTCAAGCTAAATGTACAAATCTATCGACATTTGAATAACCTTCGAAGCGGCCCAACTTCGAATCCAGTGAGTTTTGGGTGGTTTTCGAATGCCAAAAACTGTCATCTCGCTCTCCGTCACCTCATTTCCCCGTTATGTAGAACACCTGCGCCGATTGGGCGACAGTAATATGTGTATGTGGCGTACGTTGTGTGCACAGAACGTTGGAGAGGTCATCGGTGTACTTTCAAGACTGGACATGTAAAATTCACAGCCAAAACGCGCATATGTAGGTGGAATTAGCGAAGGAACACGGTTAACCTTGAAAAAACTGTTTTCAAAGATGTTTTGATAGCATAAATCTTATGAAATGCGACAGGTTGAGAGTTACCAGACATGTTTTTGAGGCAGTTCTATGTCGATGCTTTCACATTAGTCGAACATTTGGGAGAAATTGGCTAAAAGTAGAGGAAATTATAGTAGAAGTAATTAAAATTGTTCTAGGTTGGGTAACATCCTAACCTTTGGAGTAAGCATCGAGTGTGCTATTTTTGAGGAACATCCGGGATCAATATAGATAATTTCTTTCCCGATTTGGTCGCCCCTTCTGACATTATAAGTTGGAGCTTTTACCCTTCTTTTTTACTGGATTAGTACAGCAACATCCTGAAATTCACGTCTCTTTACAATACATCTAGCACCGAGCGGAGCCTGAACTCGATTTTCGAGACTCATCTTTTGAGGTCAACTTGTTCATTCCCTAATGTAGAGAAGATCCCGCTATGTAGACCTTCCCCGAACTAGCTCTGACATCTGCTATTTAGGGAAGACACTTCATATTTAGCCCTTCCGTCCAACACCAGCTCTTCTTCTCAACAAATTGCGAAGCTATAACTTTCTCGTTTCTTCCTCAAAACATCAAATTTTTTTGTTTCTCCACCTACTCTCGAGTATGGAACGAACACAGGAAAACGTGTCAACAATGCAGCGACATTTTCGCTCGTCAAAGACCGCGTGGCTTGCGTCAGTCTTGCTATGGCTTTGCTGCAATATCCTTGCTTTCTTGGAAAGTCATCCATTGATTCGTTCCCGTGAGAAATACGGGTATGAGCTCTCTAAAAAACCATGTATTTAGATCTAAAAAAAACAATTTTTTATGGGTTTTTGTAGAAGTTAGGGCGTTTTTTTACAGGCCTGGGCTGGGTCCCTTGGATCTGCAGATTCATATTCTCGTCAAGGTTTTCCAAGAATATAAAATGTGCTGAGCTGAGTTGTACCATGATCTCAGGTATTATTACAACAGAACTGAAGATTTGAAGGTGGAATTATAACTACGCTGGGTCCAAGATCGATGTTCCAGGCGTGATTGAATTACTTCAGGCCTAACTATTCCTCTTCTGGGATCTTTTGGAGAAATTTATCCGGAATTAAATGAGCCTAATGAACAACTAGATAACGTGCAATTAGGTAACTTCGCTACGAATGTTGCGAATTCTTCTTGAGTAGGAGTGGAACCACCACCTAGCAGAATAATTACGACGGAACCTGAATCTTGAAGAGACATCCTCAAAAAGTATCGCCAAAACCATAGAAAATCTTCAGGGGAAGGAAGATGTGGAATTCGTAGAATTTTGGATCCAGTTCTCCTTTACTGCTGCGGTTTCTTCTCTTTAGGAGGTTTGTTTTGGGTTTGAACAGTTTTGAAAATATAGTAGATGGAAGTGCTTCTTAACGGACCAGGTACTACCTACTATTATAGTTGTTACGTAACTGCTTGGTATCGTATGCATACAGCTTCCTAGGCTTCCTGAAATCCGTGTTTAAACGTCTGGACCCTAGCAATTTCCCAGGCCGCCCCTGTTCTCACTCTTTAAAATGAACTTTCCTCATGAAATGTCTGTTTCGTGTCTGTTTCGTGTTCAACAAATCGTCAATGTTTTGTTACGCCACACAACGCATGCAAATTCACCTATTCACCCTCTTGACCGTGACTCAAGCGTGTCGTGTACCTGTTTTGCAAACATTACAATGTTCTTCAGAGCGTGAATCTGTTGAGTGAACCAGATCGAATGATTAATTAAAGGTAAGTAGGCTTTCTTGTGAACGAGGCGCAGTTTCTTTTGATGTTACATGATGGCTTGTGTTCTTATACCCTTCCTTTCGCCATCGCTTACACAAGAAAAGGACATCATTGTATTATTTTTTTTTACTTTGTTTTATGTAGTGACGTAGATCCAGACAGTTAGTTAGTCTGGATAGCAACATGTTCCGGAGAAACCGTACTATATACGACTACTATGTATACTGTACATAACGTTGTCGAGCGTTCAGCAATTTGTACTTGCTCCAAAGCAGATATAGGCTTAATTCCTAGATCAAGCTCATCTTAATTAAACTTCCAACACATATGCTTGAATTTACAATCACTATTACGCTTTATTCTAAGGCCATTTCGGCCTACATTTTCTTGGGAACTCCGAAGAAAGTGCCATCTGTGTCATTAAGATTCAAAAAGGAACAACTAGTTGTACTACCTGAGTACCACGAGATAAACTGAAAATTCTACCATCGCTCAGCTACGCCTGGAACGTTTGCGTGTATGTATATCCAAATATTGTTTTAGTCCCTAGAACACAAAGATGAACTGGTCACTATCTACGGATAAAATTAATCCAAGTAAAGGAAAGTAAAAACAGATCAGGTATCAATGGCCAGGAAGTCCTGACTTGCGGTTAAATTTTGCTCATTTAGAGAGATGATACCAGATAGAGGAACTATAAAGAAAGGACTAAAACACGCTAGTTTGGATACACAACCAGTGAACACTTGATCCCTGGGACAATCCTATGTTGTTTGGAATTTTAGCCAGGTTACTGTTTAGCTTCTATAAAGATCAATAACTACATATCTTGGCTAGCAGTTCGAAAGAAATCCACTGTATCTCACAATCACTATACCAAGATTCAAGGACAGTCGAACATAGAAACGGCTACTGTTGAGTTTGTTGTATGTTCAGGTCTTTGATCCTTGATCGTGAACAATGCATGTGTTTATATTTGTTTTCGTTTTTTTTTTCGTTCGTATTTTTTTAAATTCCAACTGAATATCAAAAGAGATAAGTGTGTTTTTTTTCTCATTGGTCCAAATGTGACAAAGACCAATGGTATGGCTCACCTACTTCACTCCATTGCTTGGCAATTGAGAGGTAGTGTCAAGTCATCTCATTAAGAACTGCTCATTTTACTATTTTGCACTCGTACTGTGGAATCTACCCATAGTGATTTTTTCTCACTTTCCAGAAATTCCGGATATTGAATTGTAAGTAAAGGTCTATATTATGACACCTACAGAACGTTTCCGCCTTTGTGGCTCTTTCGGTAACTGGAATCTGACTAACCAATTCGTCATAGTTTCCTATGGTCAAGAATTCAACCATGGACGAACTCTGAAGTTTCAACATCGGAAAATTCCATATGTTGATTGGTTTTTTTATTCGTTTAAGATCTTGTCTTGAATTTTTTTTTTGCTATAGGCGGTGAATAAACAGGAAATCTAAAAGAAATTTCTCGAAATTTTGAGCAAATAGTGGGTCATCTTCAATTCCTCGACGGTGTTTCTGCAATGTAAGCTAATGTTTATACACAGATCTCAAAGCTTTTTCCTTTACACCAATGATGTGACATGGAAACATTCCGAAGGTGTGGCGAAGACCACCCTGCGTGCAACTCCGTGTTGAAAGAAGCGCCAGTTAGCAACAAAAAAGACATGGTAAGAATCACTTGAGTTAAGTGTATATGAGAGCATAAAGACCTGCTTAAGGTTTGTTTAGCTGAAACAACTTTTTATGAAAGGAGAAAGTGCTTTGATTGTAGAACGGAGATGTTTTTCTCAACCGTCCACTTTCTATTCAACTAATCCCAATTCCTATAAAAACCTTTTCGTTTCCAAAATAACAGCCAAGAAACGCTTGAACCTTGTCCGAGAAGGTGTCTACCCAGTGCTTCTATGAGAACGTCACTAGCCTTTACACCTTCTGAAAGGTTCGCTTCCTGGTGATTTGATATAAAGCTGAGGCTATCTGCGAGGCTATGGGAATACTTTACTCGAGCAAGTTGTGAATTTTTGAAGAATACATACCAAAACAAAGTGCATGCCTCTTTTTATTGGACCACGTGTTCAGTGGGCCAATCATAATAGCTGACTTTCCTGTTTGCTTGTTTCGGCATGGTTTATTATTTTGTTTGAGCGGTCCATTCGATTTGAACATATCGAATAAGCTTGATATTTTGCGATAGTCGTGTGAGTAGGCTAAACCAATAGCATTTGTTTAGTAATTTATTTATTTGCTTAGTTATTTACCACTCTCAGTTAGGATGGCGCTAGGAAAGAGTTATAGAAACACCCAAACGAATATTAGAAACTTCGAATACACCAAACGAAGTACAACTATGTACCGTGAAGTAACTAGTATAGTCCAGTCAAGTCCAGAACATTTCAGAATTCAACAGCATATGGAACAAGGAACGAAGAGGGCAGATAGGAGGCATTGCTTCATAAGTTCTTTATAGTCCTTTCAAATAAAACCTTTGCATAGTACTAGTGATTTGATTGATTCCAAATCTTTAATCCGATAGGTTCCAAACAGAATGGAAATTTTGATCTCATCAGGAACACTTTTCAGTATTCTATTAGCAATCAGATTAGCAACGATAAGAAGGTAGGACACTTCTAATTTTGATGTTTTGCTCGCTGAACGTCCCTAACACAAAAAAGTGGGATTGAACCAATATTTGCCAACCGTTCGCTCGGTTTTCGGCTCATTTTACGGTTACATTTCCGTCCACAACTTTTTAACGCCACGTCCTTAATTTTATGAGTCTGGTTTAGTGCACTCCATTGTGGTAACATGTGAAAAGATGGAAAATCGCAGGGTGATCGATCTTCTACTTTTTTGCTCTTACAAAATTGCTTTTCCAAGGCCTTGGTGTAAGAAACATTCTGAAGTATCATTTCCGGTGCGAATATTTGTCGGAAATCACCGTTTTATTGGAAACGAGAGGAATCGTGCTAGCCGAAGCCGAGACGCTTTGTTCAATGAAGATTTTGTCCTCAATACAAGCCTCAATAGGAGCTTAATGCTACAATTGCAAGCCGACATCATAAAAATAGTCCTCAAAGGCGATGGACAATGGCTAGGGCTTCTTCTGAATGGGTCTTGAACAGCACATGCTATTTGAGCGTTTTTGCTATGGGAATCAAGCAGTTCCTAGCAAATTTGATGTCGATCTTTGCTTAGGAGTATAGCAGGCAATTTGGCCGTCATTTCCTTGGATTACCGGCAAAATCCTCAGATACTTCTCTGGGGCTAAACTCCGATGTTCAACGGGGATACATTTGGACTTCAAAGATTTGTTATTATTAGGATTATTTATAATGCCACTTAAGGTAGCCGTGAAAAAGGCAAGGAAGTGACATGACTTGATCAAGTCAAACATCGGGTAAAGCATACAGAAATCCACTCATTGCACTGGTGATACAAAAGCCTTTAAGATACCCAATGTTTGAGAGAGAAGTACTTCGGTAAGGTGGGAGTAGCTCTGTATCGTAGAGTCATATAAGAAGATCCTTCCTTGATGTTGAGCAAAAAGGTGTGTCAAAGCCAATTTTAGCTACCCTTCTTGCAAAGGAGAACCCACAACAAAATTCTCAGGTCCAGAGAGATTTTGGTGGGTAGGAGTAATGTCTGTGAAAGATTTTTCGGTGAAATATATCCCAACTATCAAATTTCCCCGCTCTGGACATGCCGGAACTCAGCCTCTAGTTGAAGCGACCTCTGCGCAGGTCCAATCCTTATTTAATTATCGTTGAATTCGTTTATATATAAGAGCAATAAATAAACGTAATAGCAGAGGGCAGTTTCATCCCGTCGGCCGCCGAGAAATTTCAATGCCATCCCTCCACCGGAATCGCCCACCCACGCAGCAAAAACGCATCGTATGAGAGTAAGGTGTGCGTGATGTGTTGCATTCGGCTACCAGTCATATCTTCACTTTTTAAGGACACCACATCACATCGGCATCCTTACCATAAAAGTCAAGGACAGATATCTCATGAGATTAATCGGCGGATACACGACACCAAGACGGGTGGTGCCAGTTGGTTTGACGTTGCACATTACTGCAATACTCAAGGGGAAAATCCAGAAAAAGAAGCGAGAAGATTGATAACCTTCATCAGTTATTATCGAATAACAATCAAACCACATGAAAGTGCAGGAGAAGATACAGACCAGTACAAGAAAGTTACGAATTCGATAGGTATAACGATGAAACTATCCTCGAAAATGAACAGCACAACAGCTAGAACATAGAAATCTTCATCCTAAACTTAAAAGCACAACTTCATAGTGAGCCTACAAGTACGAGAGAATGTTTTGAGAAAGCAAACAGGCACGTTATTCGCTTCGAACGGATGGATTATCGCATAAAATTACAAATATCGAAAGAAAAAAATGCGACAGTTGATTATGAAATTTGACCGGCGTTCAAAGAAAAGATGAAAATCACTATGACATATAAGCCTACATCCTATAAACCCTGTGAGATCGCAAACAAAACTGAAGATCTCATTAATCAAACAGCTTCCTAAGGTCGACAGTGTTGTGGTTCCGTTACTTTCAACCAGCCTCATCCTGACGATCACCACAGAAAAAGTCGTGCAAATTGCGGCACATTCCCTTGCTGAAAAGCGAACATTACAATTAATTCAAATGAGCCTTCAGCGAATTCTCGTCATAATTCCGGCATCGGAACGTCTTTTGCCATCGATTGGAATTCGCGAAGTTTGACACAGTTAACCGCTTTGGGATGGGAGGGGGGGGGGGGGGGGGTGAGAATCCTAAATTTCACCCTTTAAAGGGAGTGTTAAATAGATTGAAAATCGAATAAATTCATTTGATTTCTTAAATTATGTAGGGACCCCAATATTGCGAAATCCCCTTCTCTCTTGTCCTCTGGCAGGATTGTGGGAACCTCTCCTCTCTGAACGGTTCAGTCTCGAATTTCTCGAATTCAGTTGATCAAATTCGAATACATTCAATTCGTTATTCGGTCCTCACTAGTCATACGTATTATCGAATGGTTTCTAAGCATACTTGATTGAATGCAGTTAATGATTTTACTACTATGTTCTTTGAGCCAATACATAGACCATTTCCGAAGAATATTAGAGGACATTCTTCGAAGTTTCTAGTTTTTTTTTTTTCGAGAAGTCCTGAGCAGGTGCGTAGCTCGTTCGTTATTGGTCATTGATCCAGCTAAGGCTTCCCACAGAGTTCGGGCGGGAGGGCGGCGTGGAAGGACGTTTCAAAAACGTATGACAGCAAAGGACGTCTGAAAACCGCCCGAAATCTGCCATAAATGATAGCGATGCATAGCCACTACAGCACAAGTAATTACTCCGATAATTACTCCGATGGTAGTGGCATTGATACGCATTTTCAGGATTCTCTCATTTTACCCGATCAAATCACAAGACAGTGTATGAGCGATCCATGTTTTACGAATCCCAAGCGCTTCTAGAGAAGAAAATCGTAGGTGGCACCCCGGTATTCATCAAATCCATTATCGCCTCTACCCCAGCTCCACCACTTCGAACTGTGGGGTGAAGGGATGAGTTACCCAAGTTTGAGAACAGGTAAACTTTAGGGCACCGAGGTACGCTAGAAGAATGGAAAAGGCGGAGGATACGCCATAACTCGCCGAGGAAGCACCACATGACAAAAAGTTAGCGGCATTTATATTTTCCGTTCCTTCTTAGTTTTAGAAGTCTTTCCTTTACAGCTGATGAGTTCCGAGATGGGCTTATTTTTATCTATAATTACTGGGCGACAAGAAATTATGAAACTGACAATGAGTTTCCATTCTGATTTCTTGACTTTTGTAGCGAAAATACTTATGACAAAGTTGTGGAATGATCTTCAGAGGAGTTTCAAAAAGCAAGGGCAAAAACTGTAGTCGACCTTTCGAAAAGAATAAAAACGAACATTCAAGCGAATGGTGACCATTTTGATGATCGTCCTCTTGCGTACAAACATACTTGGCTTCGTGTATTCAATGACATTATTTTGCTAGAAAATTAGAAATAATTCCAAACACGTTCCATAATTTTTTCACCCTGTGATTCCCGTACGCTGCACCGCGTTGGCAAGAATGAAATAGGAATTAGCTGTACTGTCTTCTTTTCCTCATTGCGCTCTATGCTGTCCCTGATTTGTTACTTAGCAAAGCCAATAGCGATGTGCTGAACGCATGTGTGGTGTGTATAAAACGCGTATTGTTGGCCAACCATGGCTGGAACTGGGGAACTATCACATAAGGAATGTTAAAACAATAGTTCCTACATATGTACTACAAGTAATCATGTAGCTAAGAAAAACGCAAATGTTTGAAGTTCTTTTACTGTCTAGTAAGCGAAGGAGCTAAGAAAGCGCTATTTGGCAGGCTTAATTAGCTAGGGATTTGTTCATTTCGCTACACCAAAAAATGATAGAACCAGTGAGAACATTGTACGACAATTTCTAGCAATATTTACTACTCTTCTTAATTTTGCTGTAAGGACGGAAAATATTGAAAAATCCAGATTTTGTGCCAAAAGTTTCTATTGCATCGTAGGAACTCAATAAGAATAGAAGTAATATAATATCTCCATTTAGAGCCCAATATCCAGAAGCCTCTCAACAAAACAATTCTTATGACTCCATACTCTTCAACTTAGAAGGTGAAAATGGCAAGACGAATGCTTTCTCTTTCATTAAATATTTTCCATTTCTCATACGTAGGTGGTTCAACACAATATTTCTGATCACAGAAGAATGGTACATGGGCGACGAAGTCAAGTTGTACGACTGCATCCGAGAAAAAAGTCGACCCTACTCAAAACAGGAAACTCCATCGAGGATCAATCAACTCGCGGCGGTGTGAAACATCGCAAAAACACAACAAGAATTTTTCACGCATCAAGGAACTTCGGAAGGAATTACTGCGACAAAACAATGCTCCGACACCTCTCAGACTACTTTTCAGGATGCTGCAAGAGAGTACTTACTTGTATGGACTTCGAATGTCGAGTTGATTTGTGCCGACTTGAAAATGTGAGTATCGATGGATATTAAGACGTTCGTTCGTGGTCACCTCCATCAGGATTTGATAAAATTGTATAGCAGTCATCGCTGATGACCATCTGTAACAACAAAAAACCACATGTGATTCTACTGCATTACTGCATTGCATAAGAAAGTAAGTGGATGAGAGTCAAGCTTACCCGCAAACTGCAGCACTAACTATGAAAGCAAATAGTAACCAGTGATCACACATTATCACATCTTCTAGCGTATGCGCACCGCAGATGTCCCGCCAGTCTGCAGGAAAATACAACATTGACTTTTGAGGAATTTAACAATACTGTAACGTCGTTACTTACAAAGTATAACGGCTGAACAAAAAAGTGCCGTTGAAACAGAAATTACCACCAGGTAGCAAATGAAACTGCGGTGGTTGTTGGCGGCGATGCAATTATTAACCTGAAAAGGCAAAATTACAAGTAAACAGTAAGTTTCAACAATAAAAGTGAAACAAACGAGTGAAATGAATGCAATTTGCTTGTGGCCATCTGTTACTTCCTTCACTTATTGGGTATTATTTTACTGGTAATTTTATTGAATTGTCATCTGAAGTCATTCAAAAATACATAATTGAAAAAATACTGCACTGAATTCATGGGTTATATGTATTTGTTACTTCGGTAACCGAATCGGATCAAAGTCAAAGATCAATATATTGATTTCTCGGCATCTGTTATTGAAACTCTGGTTGGCTGGTTTGCCGTGTGATATTCTGGAAGCAATAAAACTTCTAGGACCTCTTTCTTGGGGTTTGAAGTTCCCTTAGAGGAATACTCATGGTGAAGGACGTTACTTTTAGCATTACTATCATATTACTGGTCATTCAAGAACAGAAACTTTAATTATAACCAAATAAAAAGCGAATAACCTAATTGATTTAACTATCAATTCGAAACTCGATCCGAAAAAATTTTGAATGTAAAAAAGGAAAAGGCCCTACACCTCTTCTTATCATTGTTCGAAAGTTGTACGTCTTCCTCTTTTTCGGAAATCCGAAACTTGAAGTCATTCGAAATCGAATTTTGAAATTCGAATGCATATATCGAATGAACTATTTGGCCCTATATATAAGAGAAACACGCAGATTCCTGGTTAAAATAAAAACGGGTCAGCGAATAAGTATTTTTTTTAATCGCAATAAGAGGAATTAAACAAAAACCTTCAAAAGGAGTTGAAGTAGGGAAAATTAGTTTGAAAAACGAAGAAAAAAAAACATCTCTTAATGGGTGTGAAGAAATTAAAATCAACCCAGAATGGAAGAGATACCTACATATGTCTGTGAAAGCGACGGATATTACAAAAATATCTTATCAGAAAGAGAATAAGTGAAATTATCATAAAGTAATGGTAGAGTAACCCACCCATGGACAATGATGATCAAATCTCGCAACGCAACGATCACAATATCGGCAGTGTTTTGACCTTAACAGTGAGTGATTACTAGTAAGCTCCGATGATGCTAACAATCCTAATTTGAGCAGTAATTACCTGGCTGGTTTCATTAGTAGACACGTCGGACAAAATGACACGGATGGACATTTACCCTCACTAATATTGATAATAGTTTTACACCTAAACAGCAAGCAATAAGTAGTAGAATGCAGTAAACGAGTAAAAGTGATTGGAAAAAAGTCAGGAATGGTTGAGCGGAATCAAACTGACCTATCTTGATAGTTCGTATTGATATAACCCGGATCAGAGTAAGACACCGTAAAGAATGTAAATGGTAGAATGAATATCAGAAGTGAAAATGCAATTTGCATGTACCTAAAAAATAAAAGCAGGTCTAGAATATGCCACAACAACAGCATGATGGCAACACGATGGCAGCACAATTGCAGACATTACATCTTCTCAAAAATAATTTTAAAGATAAATACAAATTCAGAGGTTCAACGATGTGTGGTTATTAAAAACGTTTTTCCACTTTAAGAACTTCACTACCGTTGTGGTAGCAGCACTATAGCAGCAGTTCCTGCGAAAAAAAACGTACCATGTGGATATGGGCTGTAGGTAGAAAAACCACGTGAGGATCAATGTAACTTTTGTTGATGTTGCCACTGATGGAGGAATAGAATCCAACAGGTCAGTATTGGAGAATTTTCTGGAAAAACAAACTTTTACAGATAACTTGTAATACTTTGCTCTAACTAGTTTTACATTCATGCATTCGAAGCCTTGAATCCTAGCTTTTTGATGCGAAAAAGGCTTACTCTAGCCTATAAAGAAGTCCGTTCAGGACCAATAAAAGAAGATTCGGAAGATTAACTTTGAGATTTTGGCGGGAATGCAAAATTTTCCTTCCAGTACTTACACGTTTTTCTGATTTTCCGAATAATTTTATGTTTTTATATAATATGATTTTGAAGTTATACTTACAGCGGGAAATATTTACAAATTATGGCAGTGAGCAGGAGGTAGGCGAGTTTGATTGAAAGCGAGGTATTCAGATGAAGGATCAACCAGATACAGAAGTAGATGAAGAACGGTGCACACCAAAGGATTCGTCTTGAATTCGTCTGGAAGGAATCCATGAATTCCGCACAATTATAGATTTCAAAATAAATTATCAGAAGAAAATCTACCTTATCCTCGGTGAGCCTTTGTCGCCAGGTGGAATTCATCAAACCTTTCCGTCGTGCAGCTAACTCCATCCGCGAAATGAGTATGGTATCGCCGCGTCGCACCGCGATATCCAGCGCCGTTTCATTGTCGCGATTCGTCGCCGACAAATCGCAGTCGGCTAAAAATCGAGGAGTTCATTGGAAGTAATTTAAGACGTAGAGTGAATGGTTAAGAGCATGGATATTTCACCGCAAAGTAAGACTTGTTTAAAAAAAATCAGGAAATTCAGACTCTTAGCGATTTTCACGTTTTTTGAAGGGAGTAGGGCAGGAAATTGGTAGAAGTACAAGAATTTCAGTTATTATTAGCTATTCGAAGGCTTCCGCTATAATCCACGTGGAGTGTTACATCTTGCTTTGCTACCACTCAGTTAAGATCGATTTTGATACACATCGATTTTCAGTGGCTCGCGCAGCAGCAACGCCAGCGAGATTACGCCCAAAATCAATAGGTATTGAAATCAATGTCGCTGGCGACTACGAGTCGCGGTTCTATTCTCAGCCAAGGACTTTATTTAAATAACATGAATAATTTACCTTTGAATTTTGTAAATTTCTCCTCCTGAAATTTGAAAGAAACACCTCCTGAAGGCAAAGTACCTATTTTTCAATTTCCAGCTCTATGTAGTCTTGAGTAACCACTTTTCCAAACTTTTTCCTTTTTCTTCAGAATTTTCCAACAATTTTCCAAATTAATTTAAATTTTACCTTTCAACAAAGTATTTACAGCAGTAACGTTCCCGTTGGTTGCCGCCCAATGTAATGGTGTGTTATGATAGGCGGCGTCAGCTTTGTTCACGTCAGCACCAAGCGTAATCAGAAGCTGAAGTGGGTCAACATGCGGACACTGAAATGGGACAGATTTTAGCAATGGAGCAAACTTCGAACACTACTCCACGTCTTACTTTCGCCGCTGCCCACATAGCAGGCGTAATCCTCGACTCGTCAGGAGCGTCGACGGATTGGCCTCGAGCTATGAGGTAACCAACCACCGGTGTAGCACCGAACTGAGCTGCCACATGTAGAGGGGTGAATCCTGAAATTTTTGGGAAGACGATGAGTCAATTGTTTGGTATAGTTGCACTCGAGGAACCCACCCTCGACGTCCCGTTTTTCCACTTGAGCACCGTTCGTAACCAGAAATGCCACCATAAGGACGTGCCCTTGCCTTGCAGCCCAGTGCAGGGGCGTTGAAGCCAGGACACCACCCACGGCATTTACGTTGGCTCGCCTTCGCAGAAGCAGCTCAGCAACCTGAATGTGGATTAGGAGCATAATCCGTGGATTACAGGCTTCCGGATCAAGCTGTGCTTCGCTATCCCAGGCATGATGAAGTTGAACAAATCCGAAAAGAAAAACACGAATATGGGAAAGCTTACATGTAACCGGTTGTTAATGGCAGCCCAGTGTAGAAGTGAACAGTCATCAGAATCAGTCCAGTCAGGAGTTATAGCACCTGCAATACAACGGTGAGAGCCTTGAACGAAACACTGGGCAATTCTACTTCTAAACAAGTTGGCAGTACTCCACAATCGATTAGTCACCCCTAGGAAGCCAACGCTCTGTTTTCCAACTTATGTTTTTACACTAGTTCCCTCAAAGTAGAGCTTCCGCCTTTGCCCAGGATAAAACTTCGGATGCAAATTGAATCTCTCCAACTTCAACAACCGTCCCTGCAACTACCCCCAGACCAAAGTATAAGTAGCAGCTTTGTAGCATAATGGTGCAATAAGTACAAATCGAAGCGAGATAATGAGATCCTGCATAGAAGCTTTTTTCCACAGGCTTTCGATGCCCCCATAGGAACAAAGGCTAAAAGGAGCAAATTCAGCATGGGAAGAAAAAAACATCTTCGCATCAAACTTGATTGACTTTAAGGAATTATAAGTATGCCAGGAATACGATAAATACCTATGGGCAGAATGAATTGCTCAAACAAGATGAAGCGATCTAGTTATGTGTCTTTCTCCGTTATGGGATCCATATTATATGATGGATTTCTCTGTTAAGGTCATTTATGTATCTATCATGGTTGTTCATGAAAATTTGATACATGGGTTCTACAGATATTATGCGTGTATGAAGGGCTACATAAAGATTTTATAGTGCATTGAAAGGTAAACATGAAGTAATTTGACATGACAATTCTGATTCTGTTACATCCAAATAAGGCACGTACATATGTGGAGTCTCAGAGGCAAGTAACACTCGAGGACAACTGACACATGCGGGCAGAATGCAATATTACTGATAAGTTAAGTTAATATTATCGATTATTAATAACTGTTATTATTTTTATCAAAAAAATTGTCCTCGGTCACCATAGTGTTTTTTACTTTTACTTATATGCTGTTTTACTGTTCTGAGTTATGTTTTTGTTTTGATTTTTTAAAATTTTCCCAATGTTTTTTTACCTGTTTCATGTATTCCTCTCACTGCGACGACCAGCAGAACTCTATTAATAAAAAGGCCATTTTAGCCCTAACCCATTGCCACCATGAAAATTTATTGTCTATCGACACTAAAGAGCACTCTTCACTTCGAATTCGATGTAAGTTTAAACGTCAAGTTATTGTTATATATTAATCAAACATCAAATGCAGTGTATAATATACCGAGTCGATCGATGCGCTTGAATGTCTTTGTTGCACTTTGACATGATAAAAAATAATAGCAGATCCCGAAGTTTCTCATTGCCTCAGTCCAGAAGCATGGACAACGCATGCTACAAAGCAACTGCTGGAACACGCCAAAAAAAACGATCCCCCGTCGAGTGCGAAGTAAGTTCCTTTAAGGTCACGAGGTCTTTCTTATCGTAATTATACCTGCAATATAATATTTGTCCTCATATCGACACGAGAAAAAAAACTTATTTTTTTCGCTAGGCTCTACAACAGGGTAGCATATAACTAGCGAACTCAGTAGCAGTGACCATATGTAGTTGTAGCAGTGAGTTGCAATACTACTATTACAATGTTCATGTTGTTCCTAGATTTTTGAGAAGTAATAGTTTCGGATACATCGCTCGCCACATGCTGTTATACATTTGACAGAGAACGCTGGGAACTGATCAGAAATTGTGCAGCTGCACGCTGATACAGGGGGGGGGGGGGCATAAGTTATTGTACAACGTTTGCTGGCTTATTTCTCCGTAGTAGTGGAATGCTTTTTGCAGAATTAGGCATTGTTCAATAGAGCTGGATTTGCTCTATTTTCTGATCACAAAAACGTCCTGCGTACTTCCAAGGTAACGAAAAAAATTCATCGGAAACTTTCGGTGCAGACCTTCGGTCCCGCAAAATGTACCAATTCATTCCGCAGTTTCCGAGCAAAACAGCCACAAAAACAGTTTCTGACAACGTTTTCAGGTCGGATAAAAAATGATCTAGTGTTCCTAAGGACGATTACAAGAGGAATGTGCAAAATCCACTCAAGATCTGTGTTTATAAAAGCTCAGGACGAGGCTGTTCCAGAAATTGCTTGGATGAGAAAACCAAGCCTGAAATTCCGAGAGACACAGTTGCCCTATATCTGAGCCTATTGATGGGAGTGCATAACCATTTTGCAGCATTTTTATTCTAGTTTTCACATTACATCCACATTCTGGTTATTGTTTTGTCTTTAGTGAGAAAATTCCTCAAAAGCAGAACTGGTGGAATTTGGCCTTCACTGGGAGCATGGGGTACCTGTGGTTTTTCTCGCTGACATCTCTCATAAACCATCTTTATCGGAAACCCTGGATATTTTTAGAAAGAGCACTCTTCGCTCTTTAAGATGCGTCTAAGCAGTAAACCCCACTTCGGGGAATTGGTGGATTTTTCGTAAAAAATTTCCACATCAGCCCGCTTTTTTCGAAAATCTGTTCTAAGTCCAACTGCTCCAAAGCAAAACCCTCCCGGAAAACCGGGTTTTGACTATGAGATACTTTGAACCCTGCTCTATTCGGCAGCGAAAAGAGCAGGATAATCCATGTGCTGCTGGTAGAGAAATAAATGAGCAAACGTTGTACAATAACTTATGCCCCCCCCCCCCCCCCCCCTTC
>KN727056.1:0-13520 GCA_000816745.1 Ancylostoma duodenale
TGTTAGTTGACCGACAGTGAGAGTTACCGAGAAAAGTGAGTAATTTCGGCGATGTTTGTGGGAATTAACCATCAACAACCTTTAGAAGTAATGGAACATTAATTTCAGTTGCACTTCCATATAGAATGGTAATGAGGTTCAGGAACTCATTAGAAAACTTTAATACCAGTTCAGAAGTCCATATTAAGAGAAATTTCAGTGGCCTTTGAAGTAAAAGTAACAGCTTGGTATTAAAAAGTAGATTTCACTCGGTAAACAAATTCCCAAAGGTATGGAATTGCATAGCCGAAGAAAAAGTTGGTGAATGGATTGGCACAGACATAGAAACTCACAGATGTCATAACACAACGAATTATATGACGTATAACATTTGTAAAAAATTAGCCTCATTCTCAGGCAATGTTGTTCCTCTACAGAACAGTTAAATTGTTAGATTGTATTGATGAAATGGCACTGTTTCCGCGGACCTAACAACTTCAAAAAGTTTTGTATAGTGGAGGTTCTCAAAACGAAAATCGCGTCTATTTGGTTTCCTAGGATCATACATATACGGTTGGAATTTAGGAGAAAATGTCGATTTTGGCAAATAGGGGGTTGGGAGGAAAAATGGTATTGGTAGTAGTGATCAGCGCCTGAGATAACATTTCTATGCAGAATTTGAGAGGACTCCGCGAAGTACCGTATCCACAGTATGCCAACCTTAACTCTACAAAGTGAGGTTACGACAAAAAATGAATGCTTGTGTTGGCGCACCTTGCTGGTGTATGAACAAATAAATAAATGATTAAGTAAATAAATGGATAAAAATACGAGATCTGTCTTCAGCATCTTAAATAAGGCTCTCACCTCCTCCTATGCAAAGTTTCAGCGGAAAAAATTTGAAGTTTCGAGGCTCATGAAAGAGGATCAGCGCCGATGATACCAAGACAGCTGGGAAACACTTCGGATAAACCCTATAGTATTCTATTTTATTTCACTCACTAGAGGTGCTCTATGTGAGATATGTCATCGAATGAACGGAGTAAGCTAGATAAAAAAGTTTCTAGACTTGATTGTTCATCAAGAACTAAAATCATTTCATAGAAGCCTATATACATATTTCCCCAATTTGACACAATCGAGTTTGCGTCATTATTGGTTCTCTACATTTCAATGTAGCAACTTTTGACGAAACAAGTTACCATTAGAATAGATCATGAAAAATGCTAGAGAAACAAGGAGGTACTGTTAATTCTGTTAGTAGGACACCTTTTTCATGGCCAAATTATCCTTATTCACCCTACTCCGTAATTGACTCCCTGTTGGCTGAATAGACAGGAAATCACCCTACTTCGCCAAAAGGTATTGAGAGGATGTCGTCCAGAATTGCTTCAAATACCACAAATGTCTAGGAAAATCAACAAAAGTCGTAATAAATTTGGAAATAAGTGTATAGAATACGGAACCAACAATCCTCCAAGAATTATTTTTTCTGATTAGAGGTTCTATTCTTCCTTGTAAATGAAGGCACGAGATCTTCAATGAGAATTTTTGGTGCTTGAGAATCAGCGCGGATAGAGGTGCAGACGCATACACACCTCACATAGGATATAATGATCAGTGTTCATTGTTCACGCAGATTTTCTCGCGTTCATCACAAAAATTTAGTGAAATATGAGCGTTTCAGTGAGAGGTTCTCTTGGAAAAAAAACCCTACGTAACCAACACGGATAAATTTCCACAAATTCGACAACATTTAAAAATCTGGTATAATGCTATGGGATCACCGGTGGGTAACGTACATAGTTCAATGCAAGCCAAGCTACTCGTGTTTCACTCATTCAAAGGGCTGCACATTAACTTTCCATTTTTTTCTCAGTCCCTGTTTTCTTATAGACTCCCTCTCCTAGATTTTAATGGATTGCATGTAGATCCTAGGAAGGGTAGAACGATGTTAGGATTCAACCATGATTTTTTGTCTTTTCTTTGTATAACACTTTTTTAATCGGATTTTGTCAAGTGTAAATTAATTCGATGCACAAAACTACACATGTACGTATTTTAGACCCGCTCATGTTAGATCCTAGTTATTTTGAAAAACAAACAAAGGAACTGGAGTGTTTGTGCATGAAATCATATTGCCGCATTCCACACATGTTGGCCGCTCTCTGCTGAAAACATAAAGGTTAACGAGGCATAGCGTGGTTTTTCTGTTTTGAAACCGGCGAATTATACGGAGGAATGTTATGGGGAAGTTCCGCATCGGAACTAGGAACATTATTCGTACCCGGAACTCGGAACAGTTAGGGGTATGCGCAGGTGTGAAGGGCATTCATGGAATGGTACACCTCTTTAACTTGGGCCAAGGAGGCCTAATATGCAGTAGGATAGCATGCCTGTTGTCCCACATGTTCTTTCATACATTTGGCCACTAATATTCGAACTTATGAAAGAATCCTGATAATAGTGAGCTGAAATCCAAATTTTCCTATTTTGACTATTTTATATCTTTTTAATCTTCTCCTTTGGGCTTCAGTGATTCTTTAATGGTTTATGCAATGTATTTTTCAAGTCATCGGGTGAATTAGCCTACCAGTCATTTCCTGCGGGGTTCATGCAACAGCACAAGTAATTTCCTAGGAAGGAAAATCCTTAAAATTTCTTATCCCTATTTGGGAATGCTGCGCGTTCTGCGCTATTCTTTTGGATATTCAAAGAAAACAGGGAAAAGCAAGGAAAGATGTAAAAATCTGACCATTCTCCATAGCAGCGAAAACAATGCCATTGTTGTTGAGGCCGAAAGGATGTGCAGAGGAGCGTTTTGTTTGCTGCGCGACTGTGATTCCGAGATGAAGTCAGTGACTAGGAGGACAAGAAGGAGGGGACGTCTCATACATATCTCGCATAACACGCGCAGACATACTCCTTTATCAAACGAGCATCTCAACAAATCCCAGAACCCTCCGAAGAAGTTGAGCGACACGCTGTCAGAAAATTATCGCCCAAAACTCAGTCGTCAGTCGCCCAGCCGCCAACAACCGAGATCGCCGCCATCCTCCACGGCGACGCGCCTACTCGTTCCTTTGGGGATACGAATAAGAAGATATAACGACGCCGTTGTGTGGTGTTCGAGGGCGACCCTCAACACATCTTTACCACTAGACACGTGAGGGCAAAATTGACTTGGATACGTCTGCCAAGATATGGCGACAAAAACAGTCAACAAATGCCTCAGAAATTGCGTGAATGCGTTTTGTTGGAGCCGAAATAACGTGGTTAGCCTACGAAGCAGCGCGGAGCTGAGATGGATAGCCGGAAAACACCAGGTTTTTCCTAAGAAATATGGCTACCGTGTCTCGTGCCTGGATTTTTGAGAGAAATGAGTGCCAGAAAAACCATGGAAAACGATAGCGAATAGATTTGTGTTATAAAGTCTGACATTCAATTCATAACCTTTGCTGATGTTCACGGAAAAATAGAAGGAATTGATGCTCAATTCCCTACGGAGATGAATGTTCAAAGCAAGTCTTCTTCGGCTCTCATGTTGGTCGGAAGGTAACCCAATAGAAAGCATTTCCAGTGAGAAATGAGTTATTTTATCAGGAGATATAGTTTCATAGAATCCTTTGACATACAAAAGTCGCAATTTGAAAATACTACTCCATGTTGAGAAGCTTCAATGTGAGTTTTTTTTTCATTGGAAAACTACGATAGGTCACAAGGGCGCCGTTGTGGAAATAGGGTAAGTTTGCTCAGATAACATGGAATCTGCATGAGCCTGCAAAAACCGTGCGTTTTTCATGGGTTTTGCCTGGGAAAAGCATCGGATAACGCGACGTATGTGTTCTACATGGGGATGCATGGGTTCTGCATGAATTTAGCTGTCGCTAATATAGACCACCAATTTCAAAAAGAAAAAAAAAACCAACATTTACTTCCTATTCGTGGGATTTGCATCTTTCAATCTCATGCAGAATACGGTTCCTAGGTTTCCAGAGCACCAGCCTAGTGCTTGCTGCGGAAATGACTGCATCCAGCAGGGCGAGAATGCATAACAGACAATTACCACTATGAATGTGTTAAGTTACCCAGATAACTCTCTATCCGGCACTCATCAACATGTTTACTCACCCACAACGTTATGTATACCGAGCTGCTACCCATGGGTAGTCATACCTGAGATTACTCTTCCTTCCAATGATGTATCCAGGCCCAGGGACAGCATGCATCATTGGGATTACCCAGGGTAAACATGTTAAAACCCTCCTCCCTCGAACTTACTAATCGCTAACACGGGCGTCTACACGTTTACTCTAGATGATCTCAATGATTGATCTGGGCCCTGGTGAGCACGCAAATATTAGGAGAAGTTTCATGAAAAGTGATGGTAGCTACTGGTAGAGCGAGAAACTTCCACGCGGACATTTCGGGCATGCTGTATTCAAACCCCATGGCCTTGCTTTGGTCTATACTCCATAAGCAGCACATTCCATCGCCGTCGCCAGTTACAATGATCCCAACAGTACCTCTGGGAAATCGATGCATATCAAAATTGATGCGGGCTGGGCTACGGCGATGTAAGGTCCTATACTCCACGAGAAGCATAGACACAGCCACAAAACACGCACACATGATATAGAACATATGTACATGTGAACTGGCAAACACTTGGCTGTCGTGAATGTATTTCGAATAAGCAGTAAATTTCATATGAGAAATCCTGGAAATGGAAAAAGAAAGTCATTGTCATTTCTAGGTTCAGTGATGTCTGTAGAGGCCAGTGGGACATAGACATGCTACGAACTGAACGATGAGCAGCCGAATGGGCTATGTCTTTGTCCCATAAACCACCAAGAATGAACTTGTACTCACAAAGTGTCTCTTTGTCGAACATCGTTACGAAAGTTCTTTTAGGGATGCGGTAAATGACCCCTTTGCGTATGGGTTTGGGTTTGCAAAATGTGGCGTTTTTGTCGTGACATACTGTAATGAGTAGAGTTACGAGATAAGGGTTAGTCATGACATACTGTAACGAGTGGAAATATGGAATAAGGGCCCTGCTTTTCTGGATTAAACGCGCCTCCTTTTTCCGGGAGGAAATCTGGATATTCCATTATTTCCTGTGGTTCCCACCTTCACCTTCGAAAACCACTGCATTTCTGGTAACCTGGAAAAAGATTCCCGTTTTCATGGAATTTCGGTAAAACCCTTTCGGCGAGAAAGAGATTGCTTCACACCACACTGGCATATGTATGCCTAGTACTCCTTCACTGCCTTCAGGCTTGGCCAGCAGACTGAAACGATGCACTTGGCAGGATATAATGAATTACCCCGACGGATTATGGCACGTATTGCTGAGCTATTTATAGAAAGTACCAACATCGAACATCAACAAAAAAAACGAAAAAAAAACGTCTTCTCAGGGGTGAATGATGTTGCAAAAAGTAGCTGAATTATCGTGCAAAAACCTGAGCTATATGCCCTAAGGGGTGGGGAAAAAGTGGAAGCAAAAAATCTCCGCCATAGCATGTACATAGAATTTCTCAGGCAGGCTTCGTCTAAAGGGAAGCTGCATCAATGTTCCAAATAGCCTTAAAAGCATAGAACTACAATGACGTAAATGTTGGCACTAAGTGCAGAAACCTAGGGTAAACATTGGCGCCATCCCTTTACCGGCTCTTCTTTCCAGTGTTGACCTAATGTGTCAATAAGCCCGGAATTGTGACATTTTCCGAGGTTAGCTCACGAGCACTAAATTCCAATCCGACAAATGTGACCAACTATCCTAGCCTATCATAGGAAACGTTTGGTTAAATTCGTGAACACAAGCGTAAAACTCCCCACTCTTTTGAAAAAAGACGTATGTACTATGTAGAACTAAGTTCTCCACATTCGACTCGATATCAATTCTACCGGCACCAGAATGGTTCAAAAAGCCTACCTTATTTGATAATTCTTCACTGGGAACTTTTCGAGGCTCTTTTTTTCTAGATGATTTAAAATTCGGTGCTTCCATTACCTCAAAATTTGGTCTATTTGAACAATTACTATCCGGAACTAAATACGATTAGATCGGCTCGAGTATTTATGAGTCTCTTCCTGAGCTGGAGAGCGACATGATGCGAACATCTGCACCGTAGGAAGAAATTAAGAAAGTTTCTCGTGGATTGGGCTTCTCGGCCTGTAATTTGGGGCTCTGAACTACCCGTTTCAACATTACTTCATAGTGCTTGTTGCACAATTATAACTTTACGTTTATACTTGGGAATAAAGTGACAGCTTGCACGGATACGCAAATCTGATACCTCGACATCTTTTGGCTATTGCATTCTGGATTCAATATAGTAAAGTACCTTTCTTAGGTGAATGCCGAGAATATTTATGGAGAACATCTGCCTTAGTGAACTACTATAGGGAAAGCATGGATCTTTGTTTGGAATAACCTTTGAAACAGGTATTTATCACACAAATCATTGTGCTTCTGTATAAAAAGAATCAAGAAATAGTTCGCCATCACTATGTTGGATATTATTAGAGGATTGATGGCGTCAGACGCTCTGAAACTGAGTTCGCATGCACGAAGTTCGCTGAAGCATACAAGGACGACAGAATAAATTAAGTCAGAGTGGTGTGTCGTTGGCGAGTGGAAGCAGCGCAAGTGCAACTTCTACGGAATTTCAACGAAAGCCAGAATGTGCTATACGGCTTCATGTAGAGTGATGTTCGAACATTCGGGAAAGAATTCAATGAACAAAAAGGGAATAGGGCAGGTATATAATTCTTGTCTATTTGTTTGTATTTGTATCGCAAAATTGCGCCAGATCAGTGGATGAGGGGCTTAAAAAGTTAATAACAATCTCTGGTGAAGTTTTACCAAAACACACCTTGAACTTGTGAAGCTTATAGGGAAGTAATAACATTAACATCAAAAAAGTGTGTCATTCCAAGAGGAAAAGGCCTTAAAAACCTAACATAGTGGCAATAAAATAGTTCTGGCTAGCCATGCATACGTAGAATTTCACCAGTGAATTGACTGTTTTTACCAAAGAATGGGTTCACCTTAAGGATATAAAGAACGGTAAGAATGGATGGGTTTTCTGACATCAGTAATAGTGAAAATAGTGAAGCGGGCACAGGTGTACCTTTCCTTTGATAGTAGGATAGCCTGATAGTTTTGCTTGAAGAAATAAAAACATGGTTAAATTTGGCTATCAAGCTTAGCCCTACCAGAAAGACTGGGTAAAACCAACTAAAAGCTATCATGTCAGCTATCTATATAGAGCAATTTAAAGGTAACGATGGCGCTTTGCAAAATTTTAATGATTTTATATCTTGAAGGTCAAATCTTAAGTATACTGGATCTCCTTATGGAAAAGAGTCAAAGAGGAACAACGAGGAATCGTGCAGATAGTGGGTTTGTAAGGCTATACTAAGCACTTCATCCGTTTTCCGCGGTCTAGTAGTACAAGTAACCTTTGCAATATTGAATGTGCACTAAGCAAGGGTATCGGTGCTTTACGAGCATGGAGCAAGCAAATATTTATGTAATGGAACTGGAAATAGCTACATTACGAGAATTACGGGAATTGGTGGGTTTGGGCAAGTGCAATTGCATCGCACCTCGAGGAAGTGAGGGGGAGGTGGTGGGGAGTGCCACGTGGGGCGGCGAATCTGTCTGGATCTTTTCTAAGTGAATTATGAGACGGATTTGTTTCTTCTTCCAAACTAGTTACGGTTACTATCATTTTGTTAAGGATGACCTTTTGAGGCGTTAGCGCACGTGCCTTAGAATAAGGAAGTAACATAGTGAATACGGTAGATTTGTGGAACAGAGCAATGATATAAGCTGGGCTAACGTGTGTGCCTTGTAAGCTGGTAAGCACTTTCATGGATCAGTATTTATCCGGACCAATAGAACGACTCCAACGAATGCAGCCGTCAGACCAGCAAAGCGTGAGCTGCGAGGGAGCAGGACAAACGCTGAAGAAAAAACAAGAGAAAAAGGGAAAAAAGACGAAAAAAGAGAAAGAATCTGCTAGGACTGGCCCTGCTGTGAAGCCACACCAGAAGGGGAGAGCTCCCTATGATGTTTGAGCAGAAGCAGAGTAGGGGAAAGGCAGTGAATGGAGCCGACTGGAACGCAGATGTCTCCAATCAGCTTTCCCCAGATTTGGTCAACAATTAAACCCCGATCCACGAAGTTTTGGAAGCTCGATCCTGACCCAGAACAGGCTCGACACTCCAAGTATTATGGAAAACATACAGTTTACTCTTAGATAATTCACATTCTATTATACTAGAGCACTCTGAGACATCCGAACGGAATCACGAAGAATCCAGAAATGACGCGAGGACATGGGGGCCGAACAAGCCTCCACACCCTCAGCTGCAAGTTTATTGAGAGTTCATTCTACTCAGAAGAAGTGCGGCTGCATCATTAAAAGTGCAAGTCTAGCATGCGTATCGAGCCCAGTTGGGATTCAGCTGGGACTCAAACCAGCTGACTCCATCCAGAGCAACATTTTGTTATTGGCGTAAACAATGCGTGATGGGCAATCCTCGCTTGGCATCCCCTCCCCCACTTCAGCTCATTCTACTTTTCTGCTAGTGATCTTTGCCATATTTAGTGGAGCTTAAGCAAGGGAACTTGAGTTCTGAATGAGTGCAACGGGATGAAGAGGTTGGAGATAAGTTTTTTGTACTATATAGGATGACGAGGGTTTGCACTAATAATCCATACTACGGCGGACTGAGTGGTCTCAAGGGCCCGGGAATGCTCTGAGGACTTCCGGAAAGTATGTTCAAGGAACACGTGGTGATCGTGGAGCTGTGGAGGGACAAAGACCTAATGATGGAACCAAGATCTAACAATTATTTCTCGCAGTAATGAAAACGATTACAATTCAAGCAAATAGTTGCAAAAGTAAGCAACTAAGAAAACTAATGCAGTGAAAATTAGAAGAGTATAGTAGCAAGAAACTTGAGGAACTTCTACAAGGAAAATCTAAGGAGGAGGAGGGCAATAGGATTAGCAGAAAAATCATGATTCGATTTACCAGCGCCACCTTTTTCTTTTGTGGAAACCAACACTCTTCTTGGACACCCCCGCCCTCTCCACCCACCCTCCTTCATCTTCCTCTTACGCTATCACCAGCAACCTCTATTCTCAAAAGGCTTGAAAATGGTGATAACACGCTCATTTTGTAGCGAAACCTAATGGAATTCATAGCAGATCTATGGGTGGAAGAGCCATCTGGAATGAACCATGGATTGTCTTCTCATCCAGAATTTCGACACTACTATAAGAAACTTCAAAGCCGTCAGAAGAATTAAACACTTTTTCAAACAACGACACAATGCGTAGCGAGCAGACGCCATTAGTTATTCAATAGGTCCTTAGTGCTCCGTACATTTCGTGGTTTCTCTATGTGATTAAACTGAAATAGGGCTTTTAACATTTTCCCATCCTCAGACGTTCTTTGGAAGCCTTTTCGGGCAGTAAACTTGCAGGAACGTTAAGCATGAATTGCGGCCTCAGAGGCTTCATGACCCTACATAAATGGGGTCTTCGAAGCTACCAGTATTCACGGAGAAAAGTTACTTTAGGGAGCGGCGATGTATGAAAACATTAATTCGAAACTACTTGCCTAGAGAAGCTACGTACTTCGGATATATAGAGGGACAACTGAGTGGTACCCGGCAGCGAAAGCCAGCTTTCCAAGAGCAAAAATTCGCAGACTAGTTAGAAATAGCGCAAGCCAGCAATCAAGTCGTCCTCTTTTTTTGCGGTTCCATGGGAAAAGTCTGGAGGAAACAATGAATTTCTGTCGAGGTGGCAGTATGTATTGGATGCGTTGGCGAGCTGAGAAAAAACTTGCAAGAAGGATGAATCTGAGCCGATGACGTCGGTTTGAAGAGGAAAAAAAAAACGCTGGAGCACGAACAAGTGGTTAAATTTAACACCAAAATTTGGCCGGCGACCTATAATTCAAGTTCTAGGCCTAATGTCCGCTAAGATGACATAGTGACTAAGGCTCCGTACAGTCCCTGGTTTTCTTTGCGTGCAAAGGATCTCAAAGCTTTCGTGAGTACAGGCTTCTTTATTTTTATTTGCAGCCTGAGTAAGACACTCCTACATATCGAGCTTACGATAATTTTTCTTTTTTCAGACGTTCTTTGAGTGCCTTTCTGGCAATAAAACTACAGGGACATGAAAATGAGTTATGGCCCTAAAGCCTCTATGCCCTTGAGTAAATGGAGCCTTCAAAAGTTACTAGTACTTATGCAGCAAAGCTACATGAGGGAACGGCTAAAAAAAAGAACATTAACTCTACACTAGCTCTCTGGCGAGATTGCTAGTTGGTGCCTAAGCGGGAATGGGTTGGGCTGCGTAGGCGCCCCAATGCAGACAGCGATCAGATGGTCGCGACGGGTTTTTAATTGAATTGAAAACGAGTATAAACAATTTGTGAGAACAACAAGAATGGTGTGGTGAAAGAATGGGAGGGTTGCAGCACCAGCCTGACAGCCATGAGCTCATTTATTACCAGGGTTGACATTTTGAAAATCTGAAATAAATTGGATAATTAATCACTTTAAAGGGCGACGGACAACGGACACACGTATGCAATTCTGCAAGCAGAGCTGTTTAAACTCGATTTTTTTAGGACATTTCCTGGAACTTGTGACCCAACATCTGTTGAACATCTTGTGACCCATGCTCTTCTTTAGCAGAGAAGGGAATAGAATGCGAGATTGCGTGGAGCGAACTTTACAACGTCCCTTGGTTAGTTAACGAGGCTAAAGTATTTGATACATACATTAAGTAATAGAGGATTGAACTACGGACAAATAGTTGAGAAACCATGGAAATTTTTAAGGAGCAAAGAACCTTGTGCGTATTTTGATTTTTAATTTTCTTTTGCAAAAAAGCGAAAGTTATTACTGTCGCTTGGATAACTACTGGTAAAAATTGTGGCAAAAGTGACAAATTCGATCCCTATTCGTTTATTTTCGGATGTATCAGGTACCCGTAGTAAGGATTACTACGTATTTCCGCCTCTTCTCCGGAATATTCCTTGGTGGTCATGCGCATGGGGATCATGGTCATATTTTATCTTGAGCAGCTCCTTGTACACTACGTGATTCTCCTTCTTCTATATGTTCTGTGTTTACTTATCATAGTGTTTTATTACTTTGTTTCTGGCTCTCACCCGTAGACCGTACTAATTCAAATGACAATGGTGTCCTTTTGGTGCATCCAGACTGCTTCAAAAAAAAAAGCGACCAGACTGAAAGAAGTGCATCATGTTAGGCAGTAATCACCATGTTCATAATAATACTGAGCGTTCTAATGAAATGATCTGATTTTATTCTTTCGACAGGTTGGAAAAAGGTAGTAAACCATAATGAAAACGCAATATGATCCGCAGTCCTCTAGCTAGAAAAAAATAATGGTCAGTACATCGAACGGCAAATATTTGCCAAGCGACAACTTTATTCAATTTAATCGGTAAAAAGCACTGTGGAACGTCATACGTTCTTTGATGCGCCAACCAAATCCCGCAATGCGCGATAACTTTTGCATTGCGTGGTTACAATCGTAGCTATGAGTTATAAACTTAAAAGCTTCAGCAACCACGTAGGACATAGTAGAATTTCTCAGAAAACCCTGTAGTGAAGCTAAAATTGGCTAGATAGGAAATATTCTGACTAATGTTGACAACCAAATCAAAAGCAAGTTCATGACTAATCCACTTTATCAACCTAATAACACTCTTTGGTATCTAAATTTTCGAATGATGGCTGATTTGACTTCCACTGCAATCAATTCATCAGAAATTTCTGGATATTTTCTTTGCGATGTCTCGCAGAAGTTCTTGTTCCTCATGATGCTGTCATTTCAAAATTGCAGTTTGAGAAATCGGGAGGCATGCGCTGAATTGTTGCGAGGAAACTCTACCAGATTCTGATACCGTGAGGAGCAGGGGAACACCCAAGAATAACAGCTAGGTATGTAAGTTGAAGTCATTACTGTGAGGAAACTCCAGATTTTACCAAAGTTACTATAGTACTAAATAAATAACTAAGATCCTAAAAACTAGGCAATAGAAAGATGAAATCACAGCCGAGATGAAAAAAATTTTGATTTCATAAGTGAGATGGTACTGTACCGAATCCTAGTTTACATAGCGAGAATGGCAACTAAATTCCGTGAAATTAAGGTATAAAGCAAAGTTGCGATTTTCTCCGAGAAAAATCAACCGAATTTAACCTACGAAATCAGAATGACGTTAGGAACTATTGATATGGAAGATTACTGTAACGGAATTTGTAAAATGCTGAATTCAATACTGCCAAATCTTGGTAAATATTATAAAAATACTAGCAGTTTTTGATAACCTAGAGACATAGACGCATATTTCAGACATTGAAAGGCATTATAAGCATATTGCATTGGATTTTGAGGGGGTTTCTGAATAATCTTAAAAGCATATCTCGGTAAATAACCATCAGAAAACTTTAACGAACTGAAACGCGATCATTGTGAAAAACAGAAATTACGCAAAATTTTAAAGGAAAACCAAGGGGTTTAACACCCAAATAGAGGTGGAACCAGCGAGAAAACAGGAAACTCAGAGGGAAGCAGAGCAGCGAAGACAGAGGGGAGGTGGGTAATCCTGACACTCCTATATTCTCGGCTATGCTGGACGGACGCCTTTTTCAAATTTCTGGAAAGATGAGCCTGAGCCCAACAACTGGGAATGAGTTGCTGGTTCCGAAAAGTGCAGGAGCAAAATTTTCCGGGTGGAGCAAACGTCAGCCAGATTTCCGACAAATATACTCCAGCCAGATCGCGTTCAACCCGGCTAATCAGCAGCATTTGAAAAACGTCTAGCCGAATGGAATAGTGCGCTGGCATTGATTAAGGTTGTTGCTGGTGCAGCGTCGGATGTCAGAACTGCATACGCTAAAGGCCCGCTTTTGCTTCCAGCAAGTCAAAAAGTGCTCACATGGCCTGCATAGCAGCTCGATGAACGTGTTACATATGTATGTAGGGTACTGTAGCCACCAGGGCACCATATGGTTAGGATACGTCAGGGGGCATGAATGTTAAGGAGGGGAGTTCAAGGACAAAGGCCCTGGAAGGAGAAATTTCCTAGAAACGCAGAAAAACGCATAAAGCAATAGCTTCTCACTCAGAAATCCTCCAGAGACACTGGAATTGGGGTGCGAAGGAGCTACTCCATCTTCTTCAAAAATTTCCAGGATTTTGCCTGGCTTTCTGGATGGACGAAGCTACTGAAGTTGAGTAGAAATTTTTAAATCATTGTTACGTTAAGGTTATTAGGCAATTTAGTACTTTTTTTTCGAGGAAGAACCTCGAAAAAGATGCATAAATGTCGGCCCAGAAAAATCCATGGACCAATCCAGAAACCAATGCTGCAAAAAGTAAGAAAAATACTCTCGAAGTGTAGGAATTGCTTCTATAAGCCAGATAAACCAGGTAAAGGCTGGATTTTAGAAGCAATTCCTACACT
>KN727057.1:0-30851 GCA_000816745.1 Ancylostoma duodenale
AGCCGAGCCGGAAGCCGAGCTGGGCTGGGCCTCAGCTATTTCTTCTTTTCTTTGGCAGCCGAGCCGGAAGCCGAGCTGGGCTGGGCCTCAGCTAAGCTGGGATGGGAAATAGGCAGCCGATCACGCTCGGCTTACCCCTCGGCTGCCTATCCTACAACATGGGAAGGCAGCTGGGCTGCCTTTGGACGAGTTTTTTGGCAGTCGACTGGGTCATCCCAGCTCAGCTGGGCTGAAGGGGGGATTACTACGGGCACTGGTTGCAGATGTGATTAAGACTATGTGATGCCAGACATTCACCGCTTTCATCTCCGTACCTCTAAACTGACGTTCCACTTCTTTCGTCGCAGGTAAGCACTCAGCACCGTATGGATCGATTGAACGGAAAACAGCTGTATAAATCTTCGGCTTTGAGCGATCTGGAATGTGCCTATCGCACAGTACACCAGTAAGTGATCTCCACTCCTTCCACAAGGCGTTGATACGGGGCGATGACATTGTGAGTGAGGCTGCCGTCGGACGAAACCGCTGAGCTGAGGTATATGGACGCGTTTATCTTCGGGAGATCGATGCCATCAGCTGTTATGGTACCGAACAATTCAGGGACGGTTGTCATGTACTGCCTTTTAACGTTGTGACGGAGGCCAAAACTAGTCAGCCGGCCGCTCCAGGCTTGCGTTAGTTTTTCAAGCTCTACTTTGTTTTTGGATGAAAGTATCACGTCGTCTGTGCGCAGGAACATCCAAGGCGAGGGCTTCTGAAGATCTTCTGTGATGGCATCCATGACGAGCAGAGCTGAGCCTTGATACATGTCGATGAAGAAGGGGAAGTCCGCTGCTCCTACCTTACTCTCACAGGGGATCCGAACCCATCTGATCACTTCAATGCGGCGCTCGATAATTCGTTCAAAGACTTCCATGCTATGAGAAAGCAGGCGAATCGGACGATAGTTCGCGCTGTCGGCGGGGCTATCCTATTGGTGGTTATAGTCGTGCTTCTCTGTCAATTCACAGGTTCTCTCTTCTCCGCGATAACCTGGTTGAACAACCTCGTTAGCCAATCAGCAAATTTCCAGCACAGCGACTCCCACAGCTCTGCTGCCATATCATGGGTCCAGTCTCTTTGCCTCACTCCGTTCGTTTCAGAGCTGCCATACTTTCTTCAACAGCGATGGATAGCACCGGATCAAAGGTGAGCCGTGCTACTGGGATAGGCGGATGAGGGAATTTTTGAAGAAGAATTCATCTCGGGCTTTGCCAGAGGTTCCAGGAGAAGGCCTCAGCCTCCAGTTTCTCGAAAACTAACACTTTCCGAGTTATTCATCTCTATCTCTGCCCTAGAGAAGAATGTTCACTTCAGGCGATAATTTCATTACTCCTTAGATCCCAAATCAGAGACTAAAAGAACAAAGAAATAGGGTATCAGAAAAAAAACAGGCATAGAACTGAGATAAAAACGGCAGAAAGTAACGATTATGCGCACCTGCGCGGACCACAGCAAAAAGAGAGGCGAGCGATCACTAGGGCGATATTCGCCTCATTACGTAAATTTTCCAAAGTTTCGCTAGATTCTATGGTAGATGCCTTCCTCTACATCGTGCAGGAATTTAGAGGCTAGAGGCTCTTCAAAAATAACCAGAGAAGTGATGTGAAGGAATACCGGCGCCTGAGTCGGCTTTACATTTCCGCGTTGGCAAATCACTGTCGCTACCAGTAGGAGAATCTTTGAATTTGAATGTAGTGGTTATGTTAACAACTAAGCTGTGATCGAATAATCAGCTCTGTTTTTTTCTTTTATCCCGTCCCCGTGTTTTTAAATTGAGAGAAATGACTGCCCTAAGACTTTTGGCGCACCCTATACTAACTAAAACAGTGCAAAAACTCCACTGTTTTCGGAAAACGTCCAGATGCGCCGTACTGTAAGACCCTATAAAAATGTGTGACTAAACAACCCTCACTGAAAGAAAAAGATCGCGTCAAATACTTCAAAATGCAAAAGCAATGTAAATACTCAGACAAAGTATCGCATACAAGCGTAGGACTACCGCAGGGCACCCGGAGGGCTTGGTCAGGAGACCCGGTCTGTTACAGACCGCAAGTCCCGATTCACTCCTCCGCAAGTCCCGATGCCCTCCTCCGCATGTCCCGAAATGGAGTTTTTGAACAAAACTTATCACACCCACCACCGCTCGGAGATTTCGAACTGACCCATCGACCACTTACCATTGCTCTTCCATTGCTTCTCAGTCCGCTGCTTTACCTCTGCTCCATCCGTGCGCACAACCGAGAGACTAGTCGAGGCATCTACTAATGTTCTTATCGCAGTGCATTTCCAATAGAAAGGAGTGTTACAGTGCCCGATCTATACCGATCAGGGCCAAACGTTGAAAACGTAACCTGGGGGGGGGGGGGGGCTATGGAGGTTTCAGCACTTTCCGGCGAAAGCTTTTAACTGCATCATCTATTACAAGGATCTCATGAATTCTTCATTATTTTTGCCCAGGGACCGCCAGTGACATCTCATGGAATAGCCATTCGAATCACTTTCACCAACTCCTCGTTTAGAGCGTGGTGAGAAGAAATGGATTCACGACGACAATGAGCATTTTAGGAATTTTGAGTGAATTTATCAGTATTAGAAATTATACTCTTTAGTGCTAAATAGCTGTGGGAAATGAAACGCCCGAACGAGGCCGGGTACGTGACCTCTAGCCAGAAATAGGCGTTAAAAGCTAGCCCACCTTCTAATTTGAGGAGCAAAAGTGGGTGAAGATGTTTCCTCTCGGAGGAAATGTCTCATGGCTTACAAAAAGCAAGTTGTGCTTTGCTGTGTGGCTTTTCACAGGCAGCTACGAACACCCGGGATTTGTAAAGTTTACATCCAGACACAGTTTGGGCATCACCAAAAACTGTTCAGGCCTCACCTTGGACGTCCACAGAAAGTTACATAACATAGTCTCAAACAACGTGGTGTTCCATGAAAGCATGGGAATCCAACTTCGAAAATCGCAATGACAAACAATCCCACGCTGGTTTCGTGGGCACTATACACCTTATGCTACAACCCTTGCCTTGAAAAGTGGTCAGTCTAACTACGAGTGTTCTCTCACCGCGGTCGGTACTTGCATCATGTTTTGACTCGTATTTTATTGTAGAAAAAATCTTCGATTGCAAAACTGCGTAACTTCCGACATCATAGGAGAAAGCCGAGGAACACATCCATCTGACCTGAGCTGCAGCTCTAAATCTCCTGCTGAAAATTATGAGATGCGACAACAGAAATTTCGTAGCATTACCCGTGAACTGGCCAAGCAACTTGTCCAGTAATCTGAGCAAGCATCACCCATTTGCTGGCCAGATTTCAAATCACGGATACCTTTAATTCATAGATACCTTTATGAATTCACATTGTAAAAGGGAGACTGCAGAAGTTACACCGATGATTGCCAAATGTGACAATATGAAGCCTTCTAAACTTTCCCATAGAAGAAGGACGGAGTGCAGAGCAGGTAATGGGAAAATAGGCAGAACTCACTGCTCTGTGGTGTCAGACCTCGGGGGGTTCTCGGGATACCTCTTCCTCCGCACCCACCCGAGGCTTTTATCAGTGTTCGGCGGTATGTCGCACCTCCGACTACATCCTCCGCAAGTCCGGATAGTTTTTCAGGCCTACATTGCACCCCTCGACTACGTCCTCCGCATGTCCCGAAACAGGCGGTCACCGCATGACCAGTAAAATTCCTTAAGAAATGAGGGCTATCGTCCTCCGCATGTCCTGACATTTTTGTCTGAGTAACCGAGACTTGTAGCTATGGCGAACAAAATGAGAGATGTATCCATGTCAAAACAAAACATTGAGACCTTTCTTGCAAGTGAAAAAGTACGCGAGGCAGCACTGCCTGCTGGTTCTAATTTCGAAAATAGGATTGCTCGCAATTTGCGAGCCCTTGCGCTCTTGCCCGCGCCTATAGCTGCTGAATTGCCATCGATTTTAGGTTTGCAGCCCGAAGGCAGGTCTGCTGCGCTTTTTAGCAGCACTAAGCAGCACTGCTGCCCTCAGCAAGAGAGCTGATATAGTCCGGAAGGGGAGGGGCAATGGGCGGAACAGACCTCGCCCTCCGAGGCTAGAGCTGCTCGATTGTCTGAGTGATTGGAATGGAGTAATGGCCCTATTATCCTTCAAATAGGATGAACAAATTTTGTGACGCACAGACACACAGACACAGACACAGGCACACAGACACATGCACAAACACACACACACACACCCACAATTACACACACAGACTGAACCCGTTATTATAAGTCATGATTATATTAACTAGCGCCCCTTCGTGACGCTAGAAAGTGGGGTGGTGCAACCACTTGAGGTATGTGCAAAAGATTCACACATGCCGAATGCTTAGAAAATTGAGAAATAAGCAAAACTTATCATTAGCTGGGCTCAAACAAACTGCAAATTCTTAACCATGCATCTACATGTAAAGTTAATTTCCGATGCAATGATACTATCTACTCTTTTTGTCACATTTCTTGCATGCCTATGGACCCGTTATGAACAGCCATTCCCAACTCTGCACAGGAGTATCTTCCACATGAATTTAGTACTTTTGAACAATACAGTGTAACCAATGCCGTGCGAATAATCACCTGAAATGATGGAATGAAGCTTCATGTTCTTGAGATAGTCTAACTGATGAGCTTCTACATTCTTATATAGGGAGGAAGTAGAGGTGGTCGACTGAGACACGAGTGAGTGCGTGACGTAACCCTACTCCACCAGCAGACGTTCATCTTGGCGTTTTCCCCACTATTGGACCACGACGGACCCATTCTCCATCGGTGGACCCGTATGCTGGCGCTTCCCCACTACTGGGCCAAAGCAGATCCATTATCCATTCGTGGACCTGTGTCCTAACGTTAATCCCACAACTGGGTCAGAGCAGACCCGATCCATCGGTGGACCCTTATCCCGGCGTTTTTTTTTCACTAATGGGACCCCTGCACACCGAGTCTCCATCCGTGGACCCGTATCCTTGCGTTTTCCCCACTTTTGGATTGGGGCTCACCCACTCTCCATCCGTGCACCCGTATCCTGGCGCTTTCCCCCCTATTAGGGCCACGGCGGACCCCTTCTCCATCGGTGGACACCTATCCAAATGTTTTTCCGAACTACGGGGCCCCGGCACATCTGTCCGTAATCAGTGCACCCACACTCTTTGTAAATCTCGAGAGTAATGGAAGAAAGTTAGGAAATTTTTAGAAGATTTTATCAATTGCACAACTGATTTCAGAAAATGTCACAACAGCCTATGACGACGCGTTCTTCGTCCGTTCATCCTGTGTATTGTATATGTATGTGTACTGCCCTTCTCGAATACAGTCGCGGTCAAAAACATATGATCAGTGGCATGTTGAAGGCGCAAGTTTTCATCATAAGTTGCATTTATAGTACATCGGAATCCGATTCAGTCGGATAACTAAAGCAACATATTGATCCTCGTCGGAGGAAGGATAGGGAAGATCGATATGTATCTTTCGTTATCCGACCGGATCGGACTCCGATGCACTATAACTGCAGGGTGGCCGAAAAGTATGTGCGCCTCATTTGGCGCTTTTGTTTCTTCATTTGCAAATTTCATCACGTCTTAATTTTATATATGTTTGACACCTTATCGAAGCCTCTGTCTTTTGACCTACAACTCATTTGGTTTTCTGAAGTTATGCGGGTGTGTCTACATCACGAATCCATCGTACGCCTCGCGCAGTCTGGAGAGAGGGATCGTTAAAAAGCGGATCGTCCGAAATGATGGAGTGAGCTCGAACAAGATGGCAAAAAGCTTGGGTGTTGCACGCTCGACAGTCCACTTATTGTCAAGAAGGAGCTGCAACTTCGAAGTTATCGCCTCTTTAAGGGACAGAGGCTAATCGACTTCGCCAAAGCAAACTGGCTTGAGAAATGTAAAGGGTTGCCGAAAATCTTCGATTTGCGCCGCATCGAAGATGTGCTATGGACCGATGAGAAAATTTTTTTCCCATAGAAGTTGCGCACAACCCTCAAAATGATCGCCAACTCATCAGTCCAAGTCAGCAGTACTCTTCGGAACCGAGAATTATAACGAAGTCGTTTCCACGCGGCGTGATGGTTTGGGCAGGAATAACCTCAAAATCGAAGACGCCTCTCATTTTCATTGACGAAAACGTTAGAATCGACGCCAAGTTCTACCATGAGGAGATTTTTAGGAAAGTGCTTGTCGCCTGGAAACGGAAGAACCCCAGCATGATTCTTCAGCAAGACTGGGCACCGGCTCATGGCGCCAAAACCACCATTGCATACCTGGAGGAGAATTTTTCAGGATTTCTCAACAAAAATCAGTGTCCTGCAGCCCAGATTTAAACTCCATGGATTTCTCCTTGTGGGGACGCTTAGAGGAGAAACTTGAGAACAAAAATATTACGAAAGTTGAGCAATTACGTCGGGAACTGGAACAAGCCTGGTCAGAAATTGGTGAGGACTACCTCCGGCGCACAGTGGGTTCGGTGAAAACAAGATTGAAAGCCTGCATCAAAGCCAAGGGGGATCACTTTGAAAATTTTCTGTGATACTGAATTTTCATCTTGTTGTGTACGATTTATGATAATAAAGAAAGAGTAATTGTAGCTAATAAGAGAAAAATATCGTTTTTCGTGACGCCCATACTTTTCGGCCACCCTGTACAGCTTTAACTTGATTTGGAATTCTATTCGGCCAAAATTTTGGGATGTTATGAGGGTCGAGGTACTATTTCTTTCGCTGCATAACATTGACGCAAACTACTTTCAAACAGAACTATCGTGTTCCAAGTCCAAATTTGCCACTTTCATTAACGTGATGGTTCTTCGTTTGTATTGCCTCATTTCAATTCGCAATTAAGTTATTCTAAATCGTATCGACGTTCCCATGATACCCGCTTTTAACAACTATTCTGACACTGAAATAGGAGCTGTAACGCTGTCAGTATTCTTTAGATACAATGAAACAGACTTTGTGTTAAATTCGATCAGTTATTTGGGTCCAGGCATTTGAGCAGCAAAGGAAACCGCAGCAATGACATCTGGCGGAAAGAAAATAGCCAGTTATGTGCCTAATCTATATCAATTCTTCATTTCTATCAGAATGCGGTAGTAGAGATACTGGACAAAATCTATGAAAGCTGTGGGATTTGATGTTTAGGCCTAATAAAGCTACCTGGATTGAGTTTCTGTCTAGGTAAGCTGCCATTAGGAAGCATCTACAAGGCTTCAATACATATGCAAATTTCATCTGGATAGCTCAGTCCATAGGTCAGTTATAGCAAAAAATCCTCTTGTCGAAATGACGTTGATCATATCTTTTTGGAAGCGACTGTACACATTGCCCTTCCTAAAAACAAAGACGGGTCCTAAGGTTGTATAATCTCCATGGGACCTCAATGAGAGGTGTGCAGAGAGCATATCCCAAGTGAGGAAACCGAGCCAATCCTACCTCTGCGGACCCCCTCCACATCATACACCCATCCTTTCGAGGTGGTTACCGTCCAGTGTTTCAAATTTGAATGGATTCGATAACAAAACCCTAGCAGAGGGGCTACCCTGCTTCGTACATTGCTGCTATGCAATGTCAAATCGTTGTTAAGACAGTCTCACCCGGAGGGCTTGAGACCGCTACATGCTGGTCCTACCGCGAAATCCCGAATGCACCCGACTTCCACTACGTCCGTGCACCCATGACGAAACATCGGCCGAGTGCTCCGTCAGCTTCGCGTCCTTGCGAGGCATAGTCTATAATTGAGCCTCACGGCGAGCGTATGCGATCACCTGATGGTCCCTCCATCTCCTGCGCTCTCGAAAATTTTGTTGCACTACCATTATTTATATGAGAGGATTACCTCACCATTGTGACCCATTGGAGCTCAGTGAGCGCGAAGAGAAAAACGCATACTCGTCAGCTGATCATGAAGGGGACATTGACTCCCAGCAGATAATACACTCGTCAGCTAACCGAGAAGAACATCGAGACATGGGCATACGGCTCGGTCGCAACCACTACCCAGAGTAACGATGACACTCCAGGTTGGTCTTTCATGTTTCATCTGAGATAGGTGTGTAAGCACATATTCGTCAGCTGATCATGAAGGGGACATTGACTCCCAGCAGATAATACACTCGTCAGCTAGGCATAATGGGGACATGGAGCCCCTGTAAGTAACAAGATAGGTGAGCCTGGGGGCGCGAGCTCCAATGGGTCACAATAGTGAGATAATCCTCTTATATAAATAATGGTAGTGCAACAAAATTTTCAAGAACGCAGGAGGTGGAGGGACCATCAGGTGATCGCATACGCTCGACGTGAGGGTCAATTATAGAGTATGCCTTCGAGGATGCGAAGCTGACGGGGCATTTGGCCGATGTTTCGTCATAGGTGCATAGACGTAGTGGAAGTCGGGTGCATTCATGATTTCGCGGTGGGACCAGTGTCTAGCGCTCTCGAACCCTACTGGCGTGAGTCAAGTCCGAAGTCACAGTGCTTTAGCGCTTGCAGAGGTACAAGAAGAAAGAACTCTGGAAGTTCCAGTGGAACAAATACGCGACTACTGGGAGCCAGTTGTAGACGTATCGCGACCGTTTGAAGTCACGGCTGCGCCCGTAGTAAACCCTCCCTCAGCTAAGATAATCTTAGCTGAATGGCTGTGCTGAATAACGGAGCCACCGCCAGCATCTTCTTAAAAAAGAAACTCATTTGAGAAAGATTCAAAGCTCAGGCTGACTCATTCAGCCAGGTTTTCAGCCAACACTCCAAATTTAGGCCATAGACGCGAAATAGCGTTTACTCTGAGGAGAGTGTTGGCTGAATGGTTTTAAGTTACTCCGGAGTAACTAAAAACTTTTTTCAGATGGTGTAAAGTTGCGTCTCGTCAGTAGCAAAAAATGCACCACAAGCGTATTAAATGACGCCTATGACGTGCAGAAGCGCCTGCGCGTGTGATATGCAGTTTTTCACAACATTTTTCTTCTTTTAGAGCGAACCAACACTCAAAAGCGTTGCTTTACAGCTGTATTCGTGCCATTTTTTGTTATTTTGTGGTGTGCCTACGCTCTTTTCGAGAAACACGCAGTTTAACGAGCTCTTGTTGATTCTCTTGTTTTTTTTAGGTGAAGAAGTGGAATATCCAACCAAAAATGAACACTGAAATGGTAGAGGAGCTGAATGCTTGCCATTCTCAAATGGCAACAGTTTTGATTTTCATGGTTAGTAGGGAAACTTCCTTGTGTAATTGTTTGGAAGGATTTATTTTCGTCTCTGGTTCCTTCCTTTTTCAGAATGATGCAATTTTACGCTTCTGTGTGAAAGCTCGGTCACTCTATCGTACGCAGAAGGAAGGTGTGAGGATAGGATTGGAAGGTCTGTTAACATTGTAAGTGTAACATGTAAGTAACCGCGCAGTATTTTTGCGAAGTTTTTCAGGAGCTATTGCACTTTCTATCAAGGGAATGGTGTACTTGAACGATTCAGAGCTAAAAGTCCATGAGAACCTAAAACCAACTAACTGTTTGACAACGCCACGGTGGGCGCTGCAGGTTGCTGACTTCGGTCACCATGAAATTCGAGAAGGACGAATTTCACCTGAATTTTCGTCAACGGGGGTTATTTGACGTGCTGATCACGAATATCATACTCATTTAGTGCCGCAACTTCATTTGGGTAGGGTTAAGATAGGGTTAGGGCAAGTACACTCTATAGGAAAACCTCAAATCGCTTTCAACTTGCAAAATCAATGCGATATTCGTGTGATATGTCAAATAACCCTCGTTGACAAAAATTCAGGTGATTCTGTGAGATGCATTACTTACCCTGACTCTATGATAAGTCTACCCAGATGGGGTTACGGCACAAAATGAGTATGATATTCGTGATCAGCATGTCAAATACCCCCTCTAGACGAAGTTTTAGAGGAATTTTTGGTTTTGAGATTTTGGGGCAGAACAAGTGGAGTAGTGCCGAATATGTAGATGGTAAGAGATGGAAAAGATTCCGGAACAACGTCTTGGCCATCAAGGAGTTGTTGAGCAACACTTATGGAAAGCGGTTGTAACAATGTTGAACAGAAGGAATAAGTTGCTAAGAAGCGTAAGATACCTTGGCAACATGCGTTTTAATGAGCACTGACTACGCTTTTGCTCTTCGCTTAGCTCTGCCGTCCGCTCATCAGCTAAGTCCTCCAGCTGGCTTTGATATTGTTCCATCATACCCATAATATGATTCTAAAGAAGGTATTTATTTGAGAATCTTATCATAAAGCGTGATTCTAGCAACTTACCATGATGTTCCGCTTATAAATATCAGCGACCATTGGTTGAAGTTTTTGTCAGACACCGTTCTTGAAGTCAGGTCGGTTTTCTGGAAATTCTGACCTGCATAGGCGCATAATTTCTCTGACATAGTCCTAACCCTCAACACAGGACAAATTCGGCCTGCTATAGGTGCCACCAGCCACTCGCGAAACAATCTCTGTAAATGTACAACGTCAACATCAACTAAACAGAAATAATATCGTTTTTTTAAAGATGTAGAATATCTGCGCACAAATCAAGTTTGATTAAAGGAAGATTCTAGTGCAACTGCTCTTCTATGAGATCTGGGCAACAATTCTGGTCATTTTTTCTCAGAACACTTTGGCCATATTTGGGGGGAATAATGTTGGAGACAGACGCGGATACTCACCACTATACTACCGAGGAGAGGGCGCGTGTGGCGCAATGGTAAGAGGCTCGCTGCGCACACACACGATCGATGGTTCGATCCCGCCCGAGGCCAACCAAGCCTTCCATCCCTCCGGGGTGGGAGAACTGGTACCAGAGGAGTCTGGGAGGATGAAGCACTGACTTGATACATCGGATGCCCCCCGCAAGTCACTGTACAGGGCACATACGCATTCAACGCCTCTACGATATCCAGATGAAGTCGAATGTGTGGCGCATCCCTCGTGACGGGATTGATTAACGCCGACCACTTTATCCTTTATCCTTAATGTTGCAGAAATTAAACAAGCCCTTTCTCAATACACCCAATACAAAACTGGAGCCAAATGTGGGCCGAACGGATAATTTGCTACAGACATGAATGGCCTAGTTAAAACCAGTTAATTAGTTAGTTAGTTAATTTCTGAATTGATGTTGCTGTAAGCAAAATCAATTCAGAAATATTACATCCTATATATGTAAATATTGGAAGTGATGGTACAGAGCTAACAATTGGATAGGTATGTTTTCGAGGATATTATTCAACATGATATGTAATTCAGTAGTATGAAGGATGTAAAGTTATGTAGTTCTTTGTAGTTTCTTCACGTTCTTTATATTGAAAATGAACTCCTTATCCTTTATAAATAAGGAGCAAGCTATCTCTGAGCCGTTAAATTCGTAAAACCAAACAAATTTTGAGGTCAGTTACTATTTCTTGACACCAAATGGGGAGGAAATTTTGAGTTCGTTCTTCAAAATTTTTATAGCTATTTTTTGTAGGTAGATTGTTGGATCAAGTCCAGTCAGTTTTCAAGATCCAAGATTCATTCATGTACCTACTTCATATACCGTGCTTTCTTGTTTCGGTTACTAACTTTGAAGCATTTATTAGTAGATCTTCGTTTTCTGGTATGGAATACAACAGTTCATTCTTCGTAACTCATATTAAACTTAGCATCGAGGATGTTTTCGAATAAACATTTATTTAACCGATCTTTGTGAGTTTGCTGGAGCTTAACGGTTAAGCGAGCCATATTTTAATATTTATTATCTTAACTAATTTAAGATGTTCATAGTTGTTACTGAATTGAAGAGTAGGACTAACTATTTAGTTTTGAAATTGTTTTCGAATTGACGTGTCAAAACCCCGTGTTAATGGTGACATGTAATTGCATCCTCGCCTTCGTGGTACCGAGCCGAATGGTAAAAAAGCATTATATGATTTAATAAACATTGCAAAAACGAAGATCTTTCAGATGGCAGCGGAATAAACAGAATGCCAGACGCAGTCTCAAAGCACGTCATTGAATATTTGAGCAGGTTGTTCCTCAAATGGTATGTAATAGAATTCGTTTGATGCTGTTGAATTGGATTCAACTTGACATGCTCAGGATGAATTTCTCTCTGACAGCGAAGAGGGAACAGATCAGTCACAATACGCTCGATATGCCGCTGAACCCCCTCGTAAAAGAAGGCGAAACATCAGGGTCACTGAAGCTGATTTACTTCAAGAACAATATTTGCTTTGTCAGGTAAATCGTTTTAGTAAGGCACATGCTGACGCTCTCGTACAGCTCTATTATTGGTTAGGAACAACGTGAATTTTATGAAACACTTCAACACACCATGTATGAAATGGTGTCTTTTATCCAAATGGCTAAGGAAGAAATATGTAAGGGCGGACATGGAAGTCAAGAAGAACGTTGTGGTGGGAACCCAACAGCGGTTATGTTGGGAGACCCTAATTTAGAAGAATCAGCTTGTTCAGTTTCAACTGTTTGAGGGTAAGCTCTGTTACCTAGTTATTATTCTGCACTTCGCTTAGAGTATTTTATTTTAGGTTTATTTGTTGTGAGCGTTCACTCACAACGTGGAATACATGGGTTGATAAGCATTTAATGGCTTATATTAATGAAGATTGTGGGTAGTGATGTTACTCATCACAATTTCTGTTGTCTGTTATGTTTTTTTAAATACTGATTTCTAGATTGTCATTTAGATGTGATAAATTTAGGAATATTTGGTAATTTCTTGTTTCTTGACCAACTGGTATTCTAGTCCGTGCAAAACACTTTTATTCAAAAACCAAAAGCAAAAAAAAAACACTGCAGATTAGCTGTCACATACTCCCGAACGTTGGAGTTACTTGGAGATTGAGTCATCACCCCTCGCACTTTCAATCAAAAGAATTTTGGAAGGGGGACGGTCTGACCGCGGTGTGTACCCAAATAGATTCCAATGTTGTACAGAAGGACACACGCTTTAATCAACTTCTGCACTTTTGGTGGCTCGATTCTCGTGACGTTGTTCAACACCCAAAAACGGCGTTTGAGCGCGCCAAAAGCTTGCTCAACAACACTGCGACACTTCGCATGTTCCTTATTAGAATTCTTTTTCGTTCTGCGGGCGCTTTGCGCCCCTTTTCGGTAGGGTGTCATTATACCACTCGAATTTGCAAAGCCGGCGTCACCTGATAGCCCATAGCCGGGTCGAGCGCGGCCTTCTTTGAACTCCTGGCAGGCAGATGAATTTCGCCATGTGAACGAATCGTGATGTCTGCCAGCGAATCCACAGTTTATATAAGTGGACCGGGCCCGCGCGTTGACTACGGCTACCATATTCACCGCACAGCAGGCTTTTCGGCAGAAGTAGTGGTTCCCGTGGTTGATCGGCCGTTGGATACGGATGAGGCATCCGTTGACGCAACCAACCACATCTGAAATAACCATGAATTTCTCTTATCCATAGAGGAAAGAAGTACTTTCCCTTCACTCACTTGTGAATTTGGATCTGCGTGCAAATTTCCGAGAACGACGGAAACACCACTGTTCATCGTCCACCAAGAAGCGTAAAAATCGCTCCTCAATGGCCGGATGATTCAATGCGTTGATCACCCGGGTGATCACATCACTCACGGCCTTTTGACTTATTCCAAAAATATCCGCTATAACAGTTTGATGACTATTTGTTGCCAGATATCTGAGTGTTATCAATACATGAGGAATAGAAAATTATATATGAACCACACAACACATCAGTATATGCAGTTTACCTGGTTCTCTTTTGAAATCACCCAAGGTTCAAACCCATTTTCGGGTAGCAACGGTGATAACATTCTTACAATTCTTTCAATATCTACCGAGCGAAAGTGATATTTGGAATAAAAAATATTATCATTTCTCCGAAACACTGATCACGGATATATTCGACGATAATCGATATTTTCGGTTCTTCGATGCCGCAGTCTCATAAAAATTAATGCCATCTAAACATAGTTTGTCAATTATTATAACTCTCACACAATACCATGGTATATCCACTATAATTTATTTTCATTGAAGCAGTAGCGACCTGTAGTCCATTTAAGCGCTTTGTTTTGTTATCTACACATTCCATCCATACATTTCTTCAATGAGTGATACTGCTCTCTCCTATCAGATATAAGGATCATACGCGATTCCATTGTATCGCTGTAGAGAAAGCACGACTTTGATGAACGCAATGTAGGTTAGGTCTTGATATCGCACGTAGAAGATTTGCAGCTTTTTTTCCAATAAAGCAAGAAGAAGAAAAACAATAATAATGTCGCAACTATATTTTTCCCAGTTTCTTGTTTTGCCGATCAAATATACAGCAATCCTTGCCCTTGCTAGTCAAACCTCGATAAGATTCTAACAGTGGGGCGAGCCCTGGCTGTGGCAGTAACCTATTAGCTACCCCATTGTAATTAGCGGAGCAGCCATCAAAAGTAGGGCAACGGCGCATGAACGGGGGGCAGTGACCTAGCCCTGCTTCTAGCGAATGTAGGGCACCGGTGTTCAAGATGTCGCGCACCCCCAGGAGTGCAGTGTAACTGCTACCAAAACTTCATCTTCAGGCAAAAAACGCAACCATCTACTGAAGTCACCCCAACTGAGCGTGAGTCATCTCACTCAGGATGGAAGGTTTGGAGCGACAGTCCTGCTGTACAAGTCTTTTTTCAATGAAACATTCTTGTTTGTTATTTCTGGAAGGGTCTGAGCTCAACTCAATCAGAAAATCTCCGTAGAGGAACTAAAAAAAGTTAATTTTGGTGTTTGGAGCCCCCTGGAGGCCAGTCTCGCCAGCAACAACTTCTACAGCGGGGCTCATAAGATGTTTGAAGTGACAATAAACGAAAGATTACCAACTGGTTATCAATCCATCTTTTGCTGATTTTTTCCGAGCAAAACGCTCATTCAACAGCAAGTGTCCCTATACTTTTGATACAAGGAATTCTTCACTTTTTCTCTTCAAAAAATTATAAAAATTCTGTGAGTCGCTCTTATTAGCTGAAACTAAGTATCTCAGGGTTTCTTGATCCGCTGAATCGAATGGGCAAAAAATCAGACCGATTAGTATAACGCGAACTTCGTTATGGACGAAAATTACGGTGTCCCTATACTTTTGATATGGACTGTAGCACCGATTTTCGCACAGTCCCCAGATTTCCCAGGCAAACAACACAGTTTTCCAATGCGCGGGTCCTGTCGTAAAGTCTATTTCGAACCAATTGACGTTTGATGTTATCGTTGGGGATGTTAACTGAGACAACATCATGGTGAAGTTGGGCTCGAATTAGACGTTGCTTAGTTTCGGTGCCTATCCTGTCGGAAATAAAGGGGGAACATAACCGGATCTTGTTGCTACGCGATTCCCCTTGAAGTGAAAGGTGTAGCCTTGGTGTTCTTCTTGCTCTCGCCTGTCTACTTTGGTATACTGCTCTGTTATATCTTGAAGTGGAAGCCCATCGCCGCTGGATTCGTGGAGCACTTGGTAAGTGTCATCTTCTACTAAGGACCTCGCAGTGATCTCCCTAACACAAGTTGAATGCACTGTGGGAGGAAGTGCTTGGTCGGATGAATTGCAAATCCGGATAAATTTAAGCCACTTCCAGGCCTCTGAAGACAACGAACTTGAAGTGTCAGGCCCAATGAAGATGCTCAAATAACAACCTGTGAGGCTCAGTGATTTCTTCTGCTCTTTCCCCGCTTTTGGGAAGGGACGGGGTAAGAATGTGTTTACTGGATCAATGGAAAACGCTAAACACCTAAGCACGAATATGGCAACTGCTTCCCATAAATTTTCGCTAACGGGTCGGTGGAAGAGGATCAGTTGAGCCTGCTAATATGTTTGCCACCAAAATTATAGGTGTTTGCAATGGATTTGTCGTCAGTAACAATTGTCCTCATCAGTGTGAAATTGCACGGATAGTAGAACACCCAATCGAAGTCGGGTATCCCATCTATTATAGTTAAGAATAACAACACGACACATCCTATTGGAGCATACTACAAGTACAAGTGTCTACAAGTGTCTAATATGTGTACTTCAAGATCAGTTCATTCACTTGCTTATCTTCAGCAAGCGCTGTCGTATTATCCGGGAGGGGGGGGGGGACATGCAGGCGATCAAGGACCACATTCTCAGGCAAACTCGCAACAATTCCCTCGGTGGGCGAGGCCTGTTTCGCCCCTGCCCGGCCCCCAGCAGCACAAGTGGAACAGTGCCGCGGCGAGCAGCACAAAATGAAACTAGTTCGAATGACGGGTTTTGGAGGGCTTCATTTCCTTAGAGTTTCGAGTGCGCTCAGACGCGTGGCTGGCTGCACAGCGTGCTGCTCGAGATATTTTCGAAGATGCGTCATTGACGTCGTTTTACTAGTTTTCATGATGTTCTTCATCGTTTTCTGTTCCGTTTCGCATCGTTTTTCGTTCGTATTAGTGTCTTACCTTCGTCTTCACTTAAGTGGAGACGAAGGTAAGACAATTGCGTGGATTAACGCGCTAATTTGGTGTTTCTTTTCAGAAAATGGCAGGCATGGCTGAGCGGTTGCAGCACCAGGAGATAGTTTTGGATATGGAAGTCCACGACGATTGCGAAACAGCGTTGATGCTCCTTGAACACCTGTGGCTGTACCAGGACATGAGCCACTGTGCCTGAGGTTTTGAGGAAGTGGGTATTGAAGTTATAAAAAACGTGATATTCCTCAATGGTGCTATACATATGCCGATCAATTACTGATTTATTAGATTATCATGAAACCGTGAATGTATTATAACTCAGATAAAGGTAAGCAATTTTCAGAAACTCGCATTCGCTTCTACATGTAAGAAGTTCTTCGCACACGTCACACGTAAAGCCCGACCGGTATGGCGGTCTTACATATGTGGCAGCCCAAGCGTTGCAAGATGCGATTGGCACTCCTCGTTGAAAGTGGTGCCCAATGCATTCCATGCTGCCTTCTGATCTGCAGACAACGAAGCGCCCTTGCTGTCTAGGAATGCCATCCAGATGTCCCAGAAAGCCTGAATGATTGCTTTCAATAGATGTTGCCTTCGTTTCTTTAGCCAAAGGGTGATGAAACTACGTCTAAAACAACTTTGATTCAGTTGTAGATGCGACGGCCATATGAAGGAAATAATCGGGAGAAATTAAGCGAGTGGGAGTCAATTGTCGAATTGAACATTATCCTTAGCAGTACTACTTCTTTCAGAGATTTTTCTTGAGTATAAAGAATAGCCTCGAGACTTCTTTTAGATGAACTGTTATATTCGATATTCGTTGACCTAGCTGTGAAGATAGCAAATGTTGAGGAAAGAAACAATATAAACAATTAAAGAACCTTCCACAGAACGGGGTCGAGGCCTCTGGTCGCGTGTCTGTTGATGGTGTCACGGCAGAACGCACGGAATACCTCTTCCTGCAAAGGAGCAGTTTTGGAGCGCTTCCACAATCTGGAGATCTACACCTTCATAACGTGCCCTACTGAGGGATTACTCACATTGTCGTAGGTGTTGGCAAGTACGTGCACGGAAAGCAGAAGAGCATTACCTTGCTTTTCAAACCTACAACAAAACTGAACTTCACTACGCCTTCTCACAGCACAATTCACATCCATTTAACCTGTCGCTCTTCTGCACATCGTCGGCGGTGAAGTTCTCGGCGCCTTTGAAGTATTTGCGATTCTCCGGATGGTGTGTGAAAAAACTGCAGCATCGATTACTGATATTGATACTAAAGCGGTCTAGGAAGAACTTACTATTTGTAGAAATCCTTGCCATTCTGCACCTTATCGGGTGTTTTACCTAGTCCAGCTACTGCCAGCGAAGCCACTGTGTGCTTTTTCACGTCAGCGGGAGCGACCATTCTGGAAAATGAAGAGCCATCCGCAAAAATTTTATCCATGAAATGTTGAAGCGTCCTAGGATAACAGCTGCACAAGGCAGGAAGTGTTGAATGAAGAACAAGCGTTGAGCTGGAGTTAAGAGAGAGCAGGGCCAAAGTGGCCAGAATTTTTGCTCCACAGACTGGGTAGACACTGCGTAGAGTGTTGGAGAAGTATCACATTTGTGAGAGAAGTTTGACTAGTCCACACATGCAAAGATAGAGCAACTGGGAGTGCGAACTGTGGCTAAGCGTGGACAATGTGTCGTATATGGGAACACAGAGTGGAGAGGTGATGAGAAAGGGAGATAGGAAGGTAGAGAAAATAATACGTTCCTTTTGAGAGATTAGAGTGGTTGAAACTGCTGACATGCACTATACCCAGATATCAGTGGGATGTGTGGATGCGCAGGCCATCAGAGTGTCGAGAGCGTCGGCTGGTGCGGCGCGTGCGAGCGGGTCTGGACCACTTGTATGGACTCTACATTCGAGATATCTTATAATAGAACTTAACGAAGTTACAGACTTCTCCACAATTTCTTTTAGTAGCACACAGTTTTGCTATTCTGCCAATCCTGTACGGGAAATCCCACCTTCCCCCACACGAGAACACGGGACGAAAGTTTTCATGTATAGTTCTTTCATGGTTCTTTGGCTGTGCGTTTGCACGGTATGTACTGCATGAGTCTGACAAAACTGAACAATTCTTTCCTTTGACATCCACAACCTAGGGTAGCGAACTTGAAAAGTTTTATAGGTTTCACAGTCCGGGCGAGAGCGGCATACCTATCTCCGAGCAAGAATGCACCTCTCTGAACTCTCCTGCTACCTTCAAAAGATTCATCATCACCAGGATAACCACATACTAACGAAATAATGGTGCCATATCAAGTTGCTAAGGCAGCATTGGATGAAATGTTAATAAAAGCATTCCTTTAACAGCGTATTATGTATGTATGCATGCATGATTGCATGTATGTTGCCTGCAAAAGTGTGATCGTGTGCACCACACGCACTACAATCCCTTGGATCACCAATCCTCATGTTATATCGATGTACAAAAAAAAGAGTTCGGCAAAAGCGTGTGTTCTTCTGTTTCTGTTCAGTTACTTCTAGTGTTTATATCTCATAATCAAGAGACGGTTCCAGCAATTTTGTGGACCAGCACAAGCTATGAGATTGAAGAATAAATCTACTATGCAACGTAGTGAGCGAAGGCGAACTTCCTGGATAGTTTGGAAGGTTATAATTCACTAACTACAGGTGCACCAACTCAAAGCAAGGAGTAGTAATTATATTCTTAAAATTTAGGCAACACAAACGTAGTCACATCCCAACTAGCTACCATTCATTCAACTAATCTCAACCCTCTCAGAGCTCTCGAGAGTTTTCAGAGCAAAGGGCTTCTAGAAGGCGCCTAGGAGTCTGGGGCACAATGCAAGTATGGTTCTAAGAGTTCAATTCGAAGAGAGACGAGGAAGACGAACGTCGGCCGACTGACAGGCCATCAACATAACGCGCTATTTATATTCGTCCGAATGTACGTGCATTGGGGCAGGGCTGCCCCGGATACCGTCCTCTCGGCGGCAAAAACGCACTCGCCCACTGTCCACAAGGGGGCGTCCGAACGACGTTTCAAGCACACATCCGTGACCTGTGTAAATGGAAATCTGCTGTACGAACAGATGCGTTCCAGGTATTACTTACACGTCACTAGAGAGTATGTGCGTTGCAGAGTCACGTTGAGAGCTCTGCAGCGTGCACCTATGCACCTATGGTCACGAAGCCAGTCGGTAAGCCGCCTAATCAACCTAGGTGCTTAATGCATCCCAAAAAATTAATGCGACTCCGAAATTAGGCCGACTACATAAGAACTCCATTGACACCTTCCAGTTCTGAATGAGCAGCACTTCTTTGAGAAAGCGCATTCTTAGCAGCTACTCCGGAATTGCACGTCGTGGTGGGATGGAATTCCTTTGTCCTCAAAGTCCTGTCCTTACCACTCCAGCTGACCAACTAGTCGAAACACATGTACTTCAGAAATAAAAAAGGAGGCCAAAGACGCTGGTTATTGTTAATCTCATCTACGGTTCGGCGTTTCTCGCCTATCACATTATTTGTTCTTCTGGAAGTTTTGTTTTATTATGTAACGATGATTCTGCTCTCGTCGAGGAATCAAAGCTTCATTGGACTGTACTTTGGAGCCAGCACCACCAAAAGACAGGGTGCGTGTGGAGAATAAAAAAGAGGTTTAGAAAAGAGAGGGGACCGAGAACTATAAAAATAAATTTACAACAACTCAATTTTATGTTTGAATATTTGGCAACGAACAGTTATAAGAGCAACAATCATGACCAGTTGAAGCTAATACATAATTTTTGTATTTTTCATGAAGTATTATATTTTTGTAAGGCTTCATCCCTTCCCCACCTCTCCCTGGCCGACCAACCGCCTCGGAATATACTCGAAGCCACCTACGTAGCGACATAGTTTCAAGGATTGAACGTCTTGAGCCTATGACTTTTGACCGAAAATAGAAGCAAAAATGTTGCAACATCAAGTGGGACATGTGGAAATGTCATTTCATGCGTTTGGAGAATGCAATATCGTTCTTAATATCTTCCCTTTCCAGCGGTTGCTCTTCGTGCAGATTTTTTGGGCAGCAGATTGTTCACTGTCGCTGGAAAACACTGCAAAACATTCCTCATGTTCGGTCGTGCATGCCGCATCAAGCAGAGAATAGGCGGAACCCTTTGCCACATTGAATTGAGTGGTCATGCTGTTCTTTCCTTCATTTCCTTGTTTTTATTTCTTTTTTAATTTTATTCGACTAAAAGTATGAATCCTACGGAAGCCCTCGTTTGTTTTATCGAACCACTCCCATCATTATTATCTGGATGAATGAGATTAACCTGAATTCTATGCACTGGAACTGGAGATTACAATAGGCGTAAAAATCAATTTTTCTCACTCGCTTTATTACAGATTTTGCCTACTACGGCGGTCGAAAAGCTACTAACGGAAAGGGAGGCGTTTCTGTTGTGTTCGGGTAACACGATATAATTGATGAGAATGCTCAAGCGTCGATTACGTTATCAGAGATTTACCTGCAAGAAAGGAGTGGGTAGGGCCCAACCGCTTGAGGGGAACTTAGCCGTAGTGGACGAGTTTCATTGAAAACTCATCACCTTCTCCTGATGAAACACAGTAATTTCAGAGAAAAAAACGGCAAGAATCGGGTTGATCATTCAATACAAAAGAGGTCGACAAAACTTTAGAATACGTTTCACAGCAGGCTTTCTAGTTTGATGATTCAAATTTGGATAGTACTTGTTTCCAAACAAATTTGTGCATCCTATAAAATATTAAGTCGTCTTTTTGTCACCGATCAGGGCTGCGAGTGATTCATCTGTCCGACATCTTTTTTAACTTTTTAAGGGACTAGAAAAGCATTAACAATTCGAAATATTTGTGCACAAGAGCACTAGAAAAGCAAGCGATAGGTGTAAATAGCAACTTCAGAGCTGGTGTCTTCACCCATGTGGATTCGCATTGGGTTTCTGAAGAGACATAATGAAACCAGAATGGTTAGCTAATTGATTTTAGCAAAACTGCCAACACCTAGTGAAGTTGAATATGGGTGATGGGATGGGTAAGCATTCTTTATGATAGGATGATTTGTTGGCAAAATGAATTCCGCAAATAAATAGTAAATTGAATTTCGCAAGCAAATCATCATAGAAAATGCTCGGTTCTCTTTCTCGGGATCTCTTTAACAAAGCGCCGTAGTGCCTGGAGCTTATGACCTGAGGCACTCCTATCCTTTCACCACGCGGCGATACTCATAGACAGTGGAAACCTCTGTGCGCAGACTTTGAGGCGATTTTCTGGTAAATAGACACGCAGACATGCGTTCGCGGCGGGACTCGCGTCCTATGCCACTCCTACGTGCACTAGGTAGTGGTTTCCTCATAAATTGCAGTGGATGCTCATCATCGGAAGGTGTCTTGGCCACTATTGCGAAAGTCTGTGTTCGCCAAAGAGTGTCCCATCGCCTTTGAGATGTGAGTAAAAAATACCTTTAGCCATTATCATCGCACAACACCCACAATCGAAAGTGTGCCTTCGTAGAAAGGGGAGCCGAAGATCGTGGAAAGATTGGACGAAGGAGGATTGTGAATGGATCAATTCAGAAGAACAAGTTCACAGTGAGCGGAAAGGTCAGAAAATGCCTGTAGATTCATCGTTATTTAGCAGAAACTGAGAAGAACATCGATGTTGATCTGAACAAATTTGAAAATGCAGTGTTCTCGTCATTTCTCTGGCTCTGCGTTTCCTTGAGAGCGTTTGGTTTCATACAACATAATCATGGTGGAGCTAACAGAGAAATTTCTACACATTGAGTCCCTTCATACGCTTTGAATGGTAAAAATATTGGGTTGGGCAATATGTTCGTGCGGTTTTCCATAAGCATCGAAATCTTTTCATAAACGACATCAATCACGTCAAGTAATTTATATATCCCCTCTCCTCCTCTAATAATGCTGTGGAAGATGGAGCAGCTCCTGAATTCAATCTCCGTGAAAAGCAGCATTGTATGAGAGGAGTCAGTTTCTGGTCCTCGGCTCTCAACTCTTCAATGCAACCCTATAAAAGCCGCAGTAAAGTGAACAAAATAAGTGTTTGGAGAATGCATAAGGCGCGTAGAGTAGATAAGAGTCAAATTACCTCTTGTCCCAGCATCCCGATTATCGCTTTGTTGAAATTTATCCAGAGGAGTGCGCCTTGTCAATGCGAAGGGTCATTTCACTCTGAGTTCTTGGGTGTTTATTCGCGAAGTGGATTAGGTGAGCTTAGGTATTGCGGAGAATTAATATCCACAGTGACTCATATTTATGTCCAGAACAAAACCCAGCGGATAATTGGCTCCTTGTTCTACGAACTTGCGTTTAGAATCAGGGGCATCCTCTTTGCCAAAACTGACCTCGCTGAAGCCGACATCCACTTCCATGGTCTTCATTTAACAGCAAAGGTTTATCGATTACATCGATTTCATTGATTTTTCGCCATCTTTGCTCAAGGAATGGCGAGGACATGCCTACTGGGGTTCCTCACTATGCTGAACACGAATATGATAACCGTCTTGGACGAAATATCGATCTATCGATTTTATTGATTTCTCGCTATTTTTGCCCACGGGTGGGTGGAGACATGTCCATTGGGGTATCTCAATACGCTGAACACGAATATGTCAACCGTTTTGAACGAAATATTGATTTATCGATTTCATTGAGGTGAATGAAGACGTTTCTCGACTTCAATACGCTGAACACGAATATGAGGAGCATTTTAGTAGAATTTGGCAACCTAACGGCTTTTCCTACTTGTTGGCGGGGGTGGGTGAGGAAAGATCAGTAGACTGATGACCAAATAATGAACATTTTGAAAGGATTTATCACGTTTAACGATAGATGACATCTTTAAATGGAAGAATGCCCGAGCGAAGCCGGGCACACCGTCTAGTCTGTTATAATAATCGTAAAGAGTAAACCAAGGGCCACAAAATGATTTGTGATAGGCAATTGAACGAAGTTCAAATCTTACCAACAAAAAAAACCAAGCTGAAAAAAAAACGCACGAACTTATTGCCCAACCCAATAGGTAGAAGAGGGCAAAACTCAAAGATTACTCAATTCTGCCCAAGTTAGAATGGAAGTCGACCATTTTCTGCGTGAAAACTCCAGTGACTGCGACAGCTGGTGGAAATCTAGAAAGACTGCAAAATCACCAAAAAAGAATTAAAAGGTAAACGTTGAGAATATGGAACATTTGCACTTCGGCACACTAAACCTGGTTTCAGCCCAATTACCGGGTCAATTTCATTACTTTACCTATAGAGTCCAATGTACTGCTTCAGTTAGTGTGTAGACATACAGTACTTATCAAAAAGATGGATTGCGCGTGCGGTTTCATCGCGGCCGTGGAATCGCGGCTAGACCTACTTGGCCCTGATAAATAACTAGTAAAATTGGTTTAAAAATAAAAATATAAATGAACAATCAAAAACAAACTATTACAAAATTTCTATACGTTTTGTAGAATAATTTCAAAAATTTGGCGACCCGTTCTCGGACGGGGGAGGGGGGACGCGCCCCCTGCATCGGCCACTGATGGACACAGGTGAAGGCCAGTCAGTATTCAACAAAACGACCAGTACTTTTGATAAATGCTTTGATTGAAATTTGGGCGCGTGTGGCGCAGTGGTAAGAGGCTAGCTGCGCACGCACACGATCGATGGTTCGATCGCGCCCGAGGCCAACCAAGCCCTTCATCCCTCCGGGGCCGGTAAATTGGTACCAAAAGAGTCTGGGAGGATGAAGCACTGGCTTGATACATCGGATGCCCCCCGCAAGTCACTGTACATGGCACAGACGCATTCAATGCATCTACGATATCCAGATGAAGTCGAATGCGTGGCGCATTCCTCGTGACGGGATTGATTAACGCCGACCACTTTATCCTTTATCCATTTGATTGAAATTTATTGTTCTGTTTTAGAAAAAGAATACGTCTTTTAAATATTATTCTAAAGCCATTAAAAACATAAAATACACTACTAAGCAAGCAGAAAGCAGCACAAAAAACGTTTTGCAACAGTCTTTTTCGTTAATTCCCCTCTTTTCAGCTGTTTGTACAGCTGTAGTTTATCATCTCAGACTTCTGGTTCATCTGGAGCAGCTTCCAAGCACTTGGTAGCCTTCTCTGGCCAGGTGCGCTACCTGAGATCCGTGGGAAATGATTAATACACTTCAGCAAAAATTCTTCCTTGTACCCCTTACAGGACCTCTACCCAAGAGATACATAATAGGAACCCTCCGTTGCCTCTGGATACCAACGTTACATTCCTCGAAGCCCTAGTATTGCCAAAGTTCAAGACAATGATCCTACTTTGCAGACCAAGTGACTAACGTTCCATGTTAGAATTGTTATGTCATTGCCCTCTTATCTGCCTTTTTCTTGCGCATAGCCATTTTGGGCCAAATTCGTGGAGATATGCAAAACCCAGTGAAGTAAGTGATTGACCTCGCGAACGTGCTCGTCGCCAGTCACGGAAACGCGGAATAAAAAGTCGTTTCAATCAGAGAATTCTCAACAAGTAGACTGGGCAAATGATGATGCAATAAGGGAAATTTCTCTTATGGATGGACCAAGCCGATAAAGGTGGTCAAATTTGCAAGTCGATGATGAAAGCAGCGCAAAACGTGCCCCAAGTGTTTCCCCATACGCCTGACCTTTCTCTGCTCATTTCCTTGTCGAAGGACGTTCGCTAGCCTGCCATTTAGCTGCCATTTCCGATTCCACATTTCTCAATTCTCGGCAAATTTCCGATGATCCACTAATTAGCCCGGATCTCTCCATCCATCAATGTTCTCCTCGTCATAATTTAAAGTGTACAAGGTGGCAGGTGACAGCCTTTGGCTCGTTTTTCTGTACTGGTACCTGAGTTTCTTGTGTTCATTACCCTCAGTTTTCCAGCTGTGTTACTTGAAACGTTGAGTTTTTGCTTCTCGCAAAATATTCGCCGAAGAAGAAAATACTCCTCTAGATAACCTCGCAAGCCTAATGATTACAGTTACAGTCGAGGCCAAAAAGTTATGATCAGCGTCGTTTTGACAAGAAGTTTTTTTTTTTTTGCTATAACTCACCTATGGATTGAGCTATCCAGATGAAATTTGGATGTATTGAAGCTTTATAGGTGCTTCCTAGTAGCAGCTTATCGGGACAGAAACTCAATCGTGGTGGCTTTATTAAATGTAAACACCAATTTTCCAGGCTTTCTTGAATTTTGTCTGGTATTTTTCATACCACCTTCTGAGAAAAATGAGGAGTTGATACAGACTAGGCACATTACTGGCTATTTTTTTTCCGCTAGATGTCATTGCTGCGATTTCCTTTGCTGCTCAAGTGCGTGGACCAAATTATCTGATCGAATTTAACAAGAAATCTGTTTAATTGTATCTAAAGAATATTGACAGCGTCATAGTTCCTATTTGAATGTCAGAATAGTTGTTTGTAGTAGATATCATGGGAGTATCCTCTGTCAAAACAGTTGCCTTTTGTTCGAGATTATTGGAAACTCTTAGCTGCTTGCAAGGTAGTTTGCAAGGTTCTGCTGAAAAAAGCTTGCAAGCTTCATATTTGAACAGGCTGTGGTCACTTGCACATCTTTTGTCTCAGGTGCAGGTTTCTCCTGGAACGGACTTACTTCCTTGTCTCAAAAAACACACCACAGGCGACACAAACTCGCCATTCTTTGTGTACTGCAAGTTCTTTTTAGCCATCCACATTCTCTTGACCATTTTTTCACTCGGAAACGAAACGACCTTCGCTGAGATTTCATTATCGCACGGCGGACTGTGCTCTCATGGTGAGGGGATTTGCCAGTAAGATGTAGCAGTGAAGCAACTCAAAATTAGCATATTCAAATTTGATCAATGAATAAAATGAGGTGGTTTGATGCTAAACGAAAGGGTTCCAAGTTGTCGGTCACAAAGATAGTTGTCTTTTTCATACCAAGCGAATAGAGTGGTGTATTTGAAATTCGTTCGCCTGTTCTGCAAGCTGCGAAAATCAGGATTCAATGGAAATATAAACAACAGGTGGAAATTTTCCAAAGTTGGACGCCTCGGATTTGACAGCAATCGGCGTGAGTTGGAAATTTCGCCAGCTGCAGCTAATGAAAAAGAAGTGCACCATAAGGTCCTTTGGTGGTAGATACCCTACCTCATTCTGCGTCCGCTGCGGTCCTCATGAACCTTGAAGTACATGAGCAGATGAGAATGTTTTTGCAAGGGAGCATTTTTCGGTCTCAAGAGACGCCAGCTGGTTTTCCTGTGGTGGTCTATCATTCTAGAAACTCCTCAAGAAAACGGCTTATTTGAAGAATTTCCAAAGGAAATTTCTTCAGCTAGACTCGGTGTGCTGTTCTGATTGCTGAAAAACAGCACTTCCCGAAAATTCTGGAAATATAGAAGTTTCAGTAATGTTGATGAATGGGGCACCAAAATGATCGGCTCATTCTCTAGATTTCGAATATGTAAGTATTTTCATACGTTTCTTCCATAATATCTACCTCAGACGGCGCATATCCGTAGGATACGATTATCGCGCAGTCTCGCTCGCTGATTCGTACCCGCAGGTAATTTATGCAGTGGGCTGTTTGCTCGTTAAAATTCGGAAACGATGTTGAGCTCTTCTTGTAGATCTCGCCTCCACGAATCGATTGGTGGGCAGAAATTCTGGTAAGGAGCTAAAGGAACTGAGTTATGGAGAAAAAACGATAAAAACGCGGATTCGCGTTTTTTTTTCGTTTCTATCCAACAATTACCGTAGTTACTGTATCTTGCAATTGTTCATTTTGATCGCGCCTTTCTTGTTAACAACGAAAAAGCCCATCTTTGCCCGAAATACTGTACCATTCTCGGCTGTGTACGAATAGTCTCAATAGCACTCTAATCGGAATAAAATGATGATAGGGAATTAGCGATAAAAGTTGCGTGCTCATAGGGATGATTTTTGCAGAAAACATCGTATATCACCTGTGTTTCACTAAAATTTTCCATAGTTGATGAAACGTACAGCCAACAACACTCCCAAAAATGTAGTCAGAATCTGTGATCAGAGATTCACCCGCACTATTTATTTCTTTTCGGGTCGTTCTATGCTTCGCCAAAGCTACAGGGTTGCCTTGTATTATGTATGTCATACCCATAAATTAATCCCTCGGGCGACCTACTTACCTTGAAAATGCTCTTGGGTCGCAAGGTAGACGGCAAACCTTTTTCTCTTCTGATTTGGTGGTCATGCATGTGATCTCGGATAGCCTGATGCTATTTGCAGAACATGTACACATTGCTTTAGCGCATAATTATATTATACGTTCTTCTTTTCTCTGAAATGATTAAGTGAATATTCAAAGAGTTTCGGGGTTGTTGTGGTATGAGATTTCGACTCATCGAGACAATCCGAGGCACGATACACTGACGTTCTGAACGACCAGGCGGCTACGGACTTCAACATCCTCAAGATCTCTACCAGGTTGCTGGTATTCAAATTTCAGTCCTGTACCGCAATGTATTAGGTGCGTGCAAAAGTTCCGGGGCAGTTTCACCTAATTTTTTGAAACGCCATAAGTCGGCTCAAAGTCAACAATTTTGTTCAATTCAAAAAGCATTGACACCAGTGCAGTGTTGTCAACGCAGCACCTAAAGATTTTTCCAGAAGCCTTGAATTTGAGAGGCTTATACTTGAAAAGGAGGCACACGTTATTTTCGAGTAGGGTTTGTTCATTGAAGGTATACAGCGGATGAGACGATTTAGAAGCTTCAAAGAGGGAGTTTCTGTTGGCGACAGGTCCAGGGATTGTATGGGACATGTGAGAACTTCAAAGCCTGAATGGTCCACTTTTTACACGGTTGATACTGTAACATGCTCATATCCGTAACTCCGCAACGGCAGCGGACCACATATGCATGCCTGTTTTGGCCTTATATTTGAGAGTTTTCCTATGATTACTTTCGACAAAACAGCGTATTACTCAACAATAATAGTGCATCTGTTTGGAGAAAAAATCGTTGCGGATTACTCAAGTTGCTGGCCAGAAAAGGAGAAGAAATTTTCTAAAGGTGTAGCGAAGGTTTGTCCCCTTTTTGGGTAGGTCGCTGCTATTTAGATCCTAAAACGACCTCTTCCTCTTAACGTATATGACCCATAATACATCACCAATAAGAATCTGTCCAAGAAACTGCTCGTTAGAAAATCACTAGATCAAATATATGCAGTCGTCCAGGTGGCGACACTGGTGTTCTTCGCTCGGCTCACACGAAACCCGTTCACTCATCTTTCTCTTCTTACCGATTTTTTTTCAAGTGAAGCGACATATTTGGGTAATTATCTTGTACTGTTCTGCACACCTTATACTGGGTCTGATTCAACCTGGCCCTTTCGATCGCCTCTTTGAAGATCAAGTTACTGACTAGCTCGTGGAGAATTTTCCGTGCTCTCATTTCCGTCTAGATTTCATAAGAGCACACGAGTGCCTGGCATTTTGGAGAAGATATACTGCACGAACGAAAAATTGATACTATGTGTTGCTCCTCTTGCATATCGTCCGAAACTGATTTCATAAAGCAAAATTCCACAAATTTGCTGAGTGTACCTAACATTAGTATTATGGCTAAAATACAGCAACACTGAGATTTAGAACAGAGCCAAAAGTGTCATAGGTAGCAGAGGTTTCAGGCTATCAGCATATATGAAAAAGGCTGCAGGATATGGAAACGAAAAGGAGCAAAACAACGTCGAACGATGAAATACCACCAACTGCCCCGGAACTTATGCACGCACCTAATACATAATAAGACTTCTAGATTCAAGAAAGCATTGCTACAGCTGGTTCTCCTAAGAAGCATTAATGTTTGACATGTTGAGCAACTTAGGAGTCTGCTATATCAAAGATTGTGATTTTTAGTTTTCACCCTTTTTTGTCCATCTGTTGGTTTTTTTTTGGGCCGTAAGCTTCTAGCGGCGAAGTGTCACCCTCCATAAACGAAGTATTGCTTCGTTGCTTTTCTACGATTCTATTGCCAATATTGGGTGCCTATGATCTGATCTGGTGATGCCAAGTTAGGTGTATATGTATATGAAGCTTCATCGCTCTTGTCCGCGGGCGAGTTCGTACTAAAAACCTGATTCTTTTTACCCAGCTTGCCGGTTCCACGAGCATAGGTACGAAAACCTGAGACGCGTCTCAACCTACCATCACTTACGGTAGACACTTGGGGGGAACCTTCACCTACGACGATGAGGATAAGTTGCCCCGGCCCCAGACCGCATATAGTAAAGAAAATCCCACATTCTGTTCCGAAAAGGCAGAAATACATGGAACGCGCAGTTGTGGATCAAATTCTACATACAAAATGGTGTTAGGAAACATGGAGCTCAGAAGTCGTCGGCGAATATGGGTTGAGAAAAACTGTTGAGAATATATGCATGAAATAGCTTGAAATCTGGGCTTCGGCCTGGCATATCACCTTCAGTTCAAAAAAGTAAGTGTTGCGCAGTTGTCAGATAGAATAGCAATGAGACGATACAATAGATAGTCTTGGAGCGACAGAAACGCAGCTAACAATCACTGAGAAATCTCGTCAAACGTAAAACCCACGATATCTTCTTTATTTGAGAGAACTGAAGGTTGCGCAGTTGTTAGCTGAACCCAGAATGAAATTCTGATCAGAATGATATATAATTCCTTGTAGTTTCACTCACTCCCGATGGAGAATCCAGGGTGAGACAGATGCCCCGTCCGTCTCACCCTCGCGTCGGTCGCCCTCTCATATCGCATGCTCTCTCGCTAACCCCCGTGAGCTACACGGGGCATTTGTCTCAGGCGGGCTTTTTCAGCCCAGCATGAAGGGAAGTGCCAAGTATTATATACCATTCTACTCGGAATCATGCGGGCTCGGCAAATGACAACTGCGCAACACCTGATTTTTTGAACTGGTAAAGATATTAGGCGGAAAAGCGTTTTTGAACATGACCTGTTTTCTGGGCCAGTTTCAGACAAAGCCTGCTGCTTTTATGACCGCTGTATTTGCAAAGATGTCAGCAATTAAATAGACAACTGCGCAACCCACGATTACTGAAAATTGCTGAGAAATTTTAAAGGACGCAAATCCCCCGTCTAGATTTTAAAAAATTGATTTCTTCGTGGATTCTTGGAAAAAATTGTCGATCTTGGTGTTGTTCTATAGGAAATTCTTTGGAGAAGAACACTAACAACTGCGCAACACCTGATTTTTTGAACTGGTAAAGATATTTAGCGGAGAAGCGTTTTTGAACATGACCTGT